>JAVJIF010013379.1:0-91402 GCA_038442645.1 Agave tequilana | reverse complement strand
AGCGCAGTAGAATCGTGGTATCTCAGAGAGGTGATGTAGAAGTTTCTTGTCTTCTCCTTATTTTTGAATTTTTTTTATCATTCTCTCCCTTATTTAAAATTTGAGGATGAAATATTTGTAAGGTGGGTAAAATGTAGTATCCCTCGTTAAAAAAACGACATTTGTATTTTATTTTAAAATATTTATTTGGTTTCACTTATTTATTATTATTAATATACAAACTATTTTGAGAGATTAATGTTAATTTGAATTAATTATTATTGCTATTATTTTTATTTTTACCATCATTATTATTAATTGTTATTTAATTATTACTATTATTATTTCATTATGGCTATTATTTATTATTATTATTGTTTTTTGTTATTATATTGTTATTATTATTATTAATTGCTAATTTAGTAGTAATTATTTTTTTACTATTATTTCATTATGATTATCATTTATTTTAATAATACTGTTATTATTATTACTAATAATGTTGTTATTATTATGATTATTGTTAATTTTTTAATGTTATTATTGTGTTGCTACTATTCTGATTAGTATTAATATTATGTATTGATATTATTATTATTGATTATTACTATTACTAGTGTATTGTTATTAGCATTTTATTATTATTATTTATCATCAGTTGTTAATTGTAGTAGTTATTCTTATTACTACTATTATAATTATTATTTTATTATTAGTGTTACTAATTACAATTAACATTACTAATTATTATGATTGTTATTAATATCTAATGTTCTTAAGTATTATTGTTATTTATTAGTGTCGTGTTGGTATTATTATTCTCCTTCTTACCTATTAACCCATACCATCATCTATTAATCTTAACCCAAAACCTGAACCCAACAACATCTCAATATCTTCTCTTAACCCTAATCCTTAACCTAATCCCTTCTCCCATCACCCACAGCCGCACACCCTCCTTCCATGCCTCATCAACCCCAGTCCGAGGCCGAGCGCAGCCATGCCCTCTCTCCTGGCGGGCTGCACTCACCCCAACCCTTGCACAGGCCGCCATGCCGAAGCCCGATCCAAGCGAGCCATCATGGCCACGATCTTCCCTCGCGTGCCTCCTTAGCCGATTTCGCCTTGGCCTTCTTTTCTGTAGCACCTCGTTCCCAAGATACATACCCAGTAATTGTCCTAAAATTTTTTGACCGTATTAATTCAATTTTCTTTCAGTATGTGTTCTTGGGTTGTAATTGATTATGTTATTGTGTATCGGATCTGGATCTCAGACCTAGAGTAAGCCCTAACCCTGATCGGGAACCCGATACTAGCCTGCTGCCCGATTTGACCTTTCTAGAAGTTCGATTTGACCGATTTTAGTTTCAGACACTGTTTTTTAATATTTTAGATTTTCATATTTTTTTAGATTTTTCAGAATTTTCTACAATATCTCCAAAATCGGTGTTGGTCGGCATCGCTGATCGATTCCATGATTTTTAGTTTTCAAATGGAATTGAATTTTCAAAAATGGCTTTCATGTTACTTTTTAGAATTTTATTTTCTATCTAAATACATTTTTTGAGATTTTTCTAAATTTATCAAAATTTGACCGATTCTGGCGTCGGCCGGTATCGCTAGAATATTTCAGAATTTTTAGTTTGAAACTAAATTAAATATCTCGAATCTAATTTCACCAGGCATCTTAAAATAATATTTTCTATTTTTGAGAATTTTTTGGAATGTTTCTGAAATAGTTAAATTTTCACCTTATTAAAATAATAATATTAATCACAGATCTTATCTTTTCGTGCTTTTTCCTTCCCTACTCCCCTACTTAATAATCCCAGATATTTAATAAATTAATTATTTAATAATAAAAATTTTAAACTAATTTCCTTTCTTTTTCCTTATTTTTTCTTTTCCTTTCTTTCCTTTTCTTTCTTTTCCTTCTTTTTCTTTCTTCTCCTTCACTCCACCCCCATACCCTGCGTTTCCCTCTTCCACAGCCGCAGCAGCGGCTACAGAGGCATGATGGGCTACTGCTGCAGCCCATCACCCCAACCATCCCCATTCACCATTCTCTTTTCCTTCTCCTTCTCTATTAAACCCTCCATTTCCTTTTCCTTTTCATTTCAAAAATCCAAAAACAATTACATCTCCTTCAACAAAACAAAACCAACCCATCTCCTCCTCTCCATGGCCGCTGCCTCCACCATCACCACAACCTCCGCCGGCCGCCCCTAGGCTGGCCATCCACTCTCCCACCCCCCCTCTTCACTCCACCACCTCCTTCAACCTCCATCAACCATCTATCACTTCCAATTTCACCATAACCCATCACCACCACCTCCCTTCCTCCTCCAAATTCACCACCACCTTCATCAAATTCACCACTTCAACCACCCCATCATCACCTCCTCCTCCTCCTCTAACCCCCACCACCTCCAACAATCACTTCCACCACCACCACAACCACCACCACCATCAACTACCACCACCCACTTCACCAACAACCATCAACCAAACTAACAACTCCACCACCCATCCTCCCCTCTCCTAGGGCATGCGCGCCGCCCCCATGACCCTGGTACCACCGCCGCCGCTGCCAGGCCGCTAGAGCCAGCCGGCCGGCCACCCCCCCACTTCCCTCCATTTCTTTTCTTTCTTTCTTTCTTTCCATTCATTCTTTCTTTCTTTCCTTTCTTTTCTCTTTCTTTTCTCTAAAATAAACACACATTTCCTCACTCCCTAAAATACCCTCCACCTCTCCATCAAATTACTTTCGTATAATTACACTCAATACCCCTCCCTTTTAATTCCAAATTTATTTCTAAAAATACCATATTTTCTCTCTCCTTCCTACAACTTTCTCTCTCCTCTCTCTCATTCCTTCTCTACTAATTATAATATATAAATATATATGTATATATTTTAATAGATTTATTGGCTAATAACATGCTGGCACGTATTAGCGGACTCCCCGGACTTTTCTCAGTATTGAGTCCCAGTTTTTAGGCGAGTGTTTGTTTTATGCTTAATAACTACCACTCTAATGTTTATAGCATGTTATATTAATATGTGGACATCTTATTACTACCGTAATGTTTAACATCTTACTTACTACTGTAATTTTTAGTACATGACTCCTTGCTATACGTGACACCGGCACTCGGTATTTACACCGGCACACGATATTTACACCGGCACTCGGTATTTACCCGACACTTGGCATGTTATACTTGATATATGATTTATGACACCGGCACTCGGTATTTACACCGGCACACGATATTTGCACTGGCACTTGATATGTTATACTTGATATAATTTATGGCTCCGTTACTTGATATATGTCATACTTGTCTCCTGATCCTGACCTCCGGTATATGACGCATGCTAACCCTTACTTGATATGCTACAAGTACATTGACTTGACATCATGACCCTTGACCGGACACTACCACCCCTGATACCTGTATTATATGGCATATCATGACTATTACTTTTACGGGGACTTAGCATGATTATTATATTATTACCAGATATTTGGTACTCCTGAACTCCTATACTCCTGTATACTTGAACCCCTGAAATAGGAGGCTCCTGACATTACTCCTGATATTATACTCTTGTTGACCCCCGTAATAGGATAACCATGGATATTGACTTTTGTGAATACTCTGTGGACTTCATTATTTGACACTCTATTATATTTAAACAACTTACACCGGGACGGGGCAAATTGAGGGTATCGATATAGCTTCTGTGTTTATAGTGGCCGTACATATGTTGTACAACTAACTCCTGTTGGATTCGACCTGGAGGCCACCAGGCGCTTCCGAGGGCTGTACTGGCACCCCTACCCCTTGCCTGCCTGCCGGGTGTGCTATAATCCCCTGGGTATATCCCTATGGGGAACGGTGACACTCTTTTCCTGTTCGGGCGTATAATAAGACCTTCTGGCATATAGTAAGTCCCGGTACCTAGCGGTACGTTCTGGCTCAGTACCGGATACTCCTAGACCGTTGTCCCGGCATGCACGGGACCCATTCTAAATATGGTTCGTCATTCCCATCAATTTTCAATAATCAACCTCGCTCGACTTGTATGCGGAAGTATATGGTACCGGTCATATACCGAAACATACAAATGAACGAGTCTTAATAATAACTTGATAATTGACTTAATCCTACAGAAATTTTATTGTCATATCCATATTTATTATTTATTGTAGTTACTCCATGCTTGCTAATTTGATTAAATGACATTTGACTTGCTACACTTGCTTTTATTTCATGCCACATAAATTCTAATGTCATTTCCATATTTCACTATTTATTATGGTTATTCCATGCTTACTGATTTGGGTACATTATACTTGACCTGATACACTCACTTTTATTTGTACTTACAATTTGGGTTCTTCTTGCACTCGCTGGGTTGCCCACTAACAACCCTAATTTGCATGTCCAATTTAGCAGCTTGAACCGAGGTGGACCATCAGCTGAGGACCAGGCTTTTCTTCGAGGAGCAAGCGAATTAGCCGTAGCTTCTTTCCGTCTTCCCCGCTCGCGAGATTCTCTCTTTCAGCTCGTGAGTCATTATCTTTTGTGCCATGTACAGTCTACTTTTGTACTATCTGGTGATGTAATATTATATCACAATCTGTGATGACTAAGTACTTATACTATTTTGTGTTGGAATGTATAACACCACGTATTTTCGCACTCTGATCCCTGTATTGTGTTGTATTGATGCTTAGCGTACATACGTGATGGTACCATCACCCTGCGTATGTACGTCACAGTGGCATCCCCGTACCCGCTGGATCAGGGCGCCACAGGCTGGTATCAAAGCTTAGGCTCTCATGCCTTCAGTACAACTAGTATGTAAATTAATATTGGGTTAATTTGCGACTGAGTCACACGAGTCTTTTCTATACATTCCATTACAAGTACGAAGTTATCTATTCTTTTCTTGAAATCCATCCTTGACCTCTGAAATCTTATATTCCGTCACCTTTTCAGTCGGCTCAAATATTGAGAGACGGGGACACTTAACGGTCCTGGCACTTCCCGTCAAGGACCATACGGGGAGAACGACATGATGAGGATAATCCAGGGGATGATGAATAGCCAGCAGCAGCAGACAGATCTCTTGCGACAAGGATTGCTGACTGCACCCCGGGAGCAGAGGCTGGGTACTATGTCAGATTTCAGGAGGTTCAGCCGGCAGAATTTTCGGGCACGGAGCCCCTGGATCCAGAGCAGCGGTTGATTGATATGACCGATCTTCTGAAGGCGGCCATAATTTCTAGTGAGAACCAGGTGGAAGTGCCAAGATCCATCTGAAAGATGTGGCGAGGACCTGGTGGCTAGCCGAAGAGGCGAGGCTGGAGAAGCTCATCTCTTGGGACCAGTTCTCAAAGGGATTCTATAGGAGATTTTTCCATGCAACTGCTCAGAAGGAGATGGAGGAGCAGTTTATCAGGCTACAATAGTGGAATCGATCGGTGGATGAGTATGCTACTGAATTCCTGAGACTTAGTCGGTTTGCACCATATATGGTAGCCGAAGAGGAGAAGAGGGCTAGCAGATTTCAGCAAGGATTGAGAGTGGATATCTAGATGTTGCTTATACCCCACCAGCTGAAGATATATTCCCAAGTTCTTTCTATAGCAAATGATGTGGAGCAAGGATTAGAGAAGAAGAGGAGAGTTGAGCTGCAGCACAAGTCTCTGAAGCGCCAATTCACAGAGGGAATCCAGTCAGATCTTTTTGTGTCCAAGTAGCCAAGCGACCATTTCAACCTCCTTCTCAACAGCTTGTGTGTGGGTACTGTCAGAAGCTTGGACACAATCAGCGGAACTACCGTACGAATCCGGCAACCACTCAGTAGGAGAGTGTCCACTCAAGAAGACCTGGAATGCAGCTCCAACACTTCCAGCACGAGTGGAACCACCAGCACTTCCAGCTCGAGCAGCTCCCCCAGCATTTTCAGCATCACCGATGAGGAGGAATCCGGACCAGTAGGCAGAGGAGATCCACTTCCTCCCCAGCGTCAGACTCTGGGCCAGGCTCAGAGGGGACCCAGGACTGGAGTAGGGCACGAGAGAGGCCAGGCCTACAACTTGACAGCAGAGGAAGCTGAGGCATCTGGAGAAGTTGTGGCAGGTATAATCTTGGTCCACTTAGTTCCAGTCTTATCACGTTTTGACTCCGATGCATCACATTGCTTCATATCAGTAGATTTATTGCCTTGCATTTTATACCCCTAGTATGTATGGGTGACCAATGAGAAATTAGTACGGGGAATAGGGTAGTCATTACTAACAAGATTTGCAAGGCATGCAATGTGGAGTTATGTGGGAGAAAGTTGGAAGTCGACCTATTCGTACTGGACACTGGAGGGTACGATGTGATCCTAGGTATGACTTGGCTCAGTAAGTATCATGCGGTGATCGACTGTCGGAACAAGAAGGTGATCTTCAGAATTTCACACCAACCGGAGTTTCAGTTCTTTTGGAGAACGCAAGTCCCTCAGGAAAGAAGATCATTTGGGTTGTGCCACTGCTGAAGAGAAGAAGACGGTGTCAGTGTAGAATGAATTCCTGGATGTATTTGAGGAGATATCAGGACTTCCACTTGACAGCGTTGTGGAGTTCTCTATTGACATTATTTCAGGAGCGACTCCCATCTCTAAAGCACCGTACCGGATGGCACCAACTGATTGGCTATATTGAAGGAGCAGCTGCTGGAGTATTCGAGCAAGGGTCTAATTAGACTGAATACTTCACCTTGGGGATCACCAGTGTTGTTGGTAAACAAGAAGGATAGTGGCAAGAGATTGTGTATTGATTATAGAGAATTGAACAAAGTCACCATTAAGAACAAGTTCTCTTTGCCGAGGATTGATGATCTCTTTGATCAACTTCATGGGGTCCAAGTGTTCTCAAAATTAGATCTGTAGTTGGGGTACGATCAATTGAAGGTGAGGAAGGAAGATATCCAGAAGATGACATTTAAGACTCGCTATGGTCATTACGAGTCTTAGTTATGCCCTTTGAAGTTACAAATGCCCCAGCAGTCTTTATGGACTTGATGAATAGAATCTTCTCACCATATTTGGATAAGTTTGTGTTGGTGTTCATTGATGATATTTTGGTGTATTCTAAGAATGAAGAAGAGCATGCAGAACATCTGAGGGTTGTGCTACAGACGCTTCGACTTGAGCAGCTTCATGCCAAACTTAGTAAGTGTGAGTTCTGGCTGGAGAGTATAGTATTCTTGGCCATGTTGTTTCTAGGGAAGGAATCTCGATGGATCCCAGCAAGATTCAGGCAGTGAAGGATTGGCCAACTCCGAAGTCCGTAATAGAGATCAAGAGCTTCATCAGATTAGCTGGATATTATTGGAGATTCGTGCAGGACTTCTCTAAGATTGCAGCTCCTTTGACCAAGCTTACCAGGAAGGGAGAGAAGTATATATGGACTGAGGAGTGTGTGTCTGGTTTTGAGGAGTTGAAAAATAAGTTGATTTTAGCTCCAATCTTGAAGATACCCTCAGGGACAGGAGGAGAATGGTTGTATATAGCGATGCCTTAGGGAAGGGTCTTGGATGTGTATTGATGCAGCATGGACATGTGGTAGCTTATGCATCCAGGCAGTTAAAGCCACACGAGAAGAACTACCCAATGCATGATCTTGAGCTGGCAGCTGTGATCTTTGCGTTGAAGATTTGGAGGCATTACCTGCTGGGTGACCGAGTGTTGATATACACCGATCACAAGAGCTTGAAGTACATTTTCACTCAGAAGGAGTTGAACATGAGGCAGAGACGATGGCTGGAGTTGATGGCAGATTATGATATAAATCTGTAATACCATCCTGGCAAGGTTAATGTTGTGCCGGATGTCTTGAGTAGGAGACCTGAAGCCAACATGGTTGTGCTGCTCACTCAGCAAGAGGATTACTTAAGAAGATGAGGCGGCTGGACTTGATGGTGATTCGGAGGGCCAGTGGATCCGTGCAGTTGATGGCATTTCAGATCCGGCTGACATTGATGGAAGAGATTAGAGAAGCACAGAGAGATGATCCCAGATTGCTGAAGTTAAGAGAGCAAGTGGAAGCATGACTGAGGTAAGATGTTTACATACATACTGATGGTGCGCTCTATTTTAGGGGTAAAATTTGTATGCCTCAGGGGAGATTAGACAGAAGATCTTAGCTGAGCCCACATCTCAGCTTATTCTATACACCCTGGAGGAGCAAAGATGTATCAGGATCTGAAGCAACATTTCTGGTGGAATGCGATGAAGAGAGAGATCGCGCAATATGTGGCGAAGTGTCTAGTGTCAGCAAGTGAAGGCTGAATACCAGAGACCAGCTGGATTAATACAGCCTTGCCAATACCAGAATGGAAGTGAAAGCATGTTACTATGGATTTTGTCACCGCTCTACCCCGCGTCAAAGGGGAACAATGTAGTATGGGTATTTGTTGACCGTCTCACTAAGTCAGCACATTTCATACCATTCAGAGTGGGGCAATCTACAGAGCTTCAGGCGAAAAAGTACATGAGGGAGATTATTTGACTACATGGAGTTCCGGTTAGTATCATGTCGGACAGGGATACGAGGTTCAGATCTTACTTCTGGGAGAGCCTTCAAGAGAGTTTGGGGACCCGTCTGAAGTTTAACACATCTTATCATTCAGAGACTGATGGACAGTCCGAACGGACCATTCAGATCCTAGAAAACATGTTGAAGGCTTGTATGATAGACTTCAAGGGATCGTGGGAAGACCATCTACATTTGGCAGAGTTTTCCTACAATAACAGTTATCAGGCAAGCATCAAGATGGCTCCATTTGAAGCCCTGTACGACAGGAGATGCAGATCACCATTGTGTTGGGATGAAGTTGGTAAGAGAAGACATTTGGGACCAGATGTGATAGTACAGGCAGTGGATAAGATCAAGACCATCCAAGAGCATCTTCGTGCAGCACAGGACAGACAGAAGAGTTGCGCAGATTCTAAAAGAAGACTATTGGAGTTTCAGGTGGGAGAGCATGTGTTTTTGAAGATATCTCCGACCAAGGGAGTGATCAGATTTGGTGCACGTGGGAAGCTGAGTCCGCGGTACACAGGCCCGTTTGAGATATTGGAGCGAGTAGGAGAAGTGACCTACAGATTGGCACTGCCACTATCACTGGAAGGAGTGCATTATGTGTTCCATGTGTCACAGCTGAGGAGATACATCAGAGATGAGAGCCATGTATTGCATTATTCAGAGTTGGAGTTGCAGCCCGATTTGTCATATACTGAGCAACTAATGGCTATTGTGGATAAAAGTGTCAAGACCGTGAAGAACCGGACCATCCCGTTGGTGCTAGTTTCATGGAAGAGACATAGTCCAGGAGAAGCAACTTGGGAGCGGGAAGACGTTATTCATGACCGTTACCCGCATCTATTCGAGCCTTGAGTGGTAATTTCCTCATGAACTTTATCTCTTGTCTTATCAATTCTGTATTTCCATGTTCATCTCCTTATTGAAATTTCGAGGACGAAATTTTTGTTAGGTGGGTAGATTGTAGCACCCCGTTCCCGGGATACGTACCCACATACGTGTCCCAAAATTTTTCGACTGTATTAATTCAATTTTCTTCCAGTATGTGTTCTTGGGTTGTAATTGATTATGTTGTTGTATATCGGATCTGGATACTTAGACCTAGAGTAAGCCCTGACCCGGACCGGGAACCCGATACTAGCCCGCTGCCCGATTTGACCTTTCTGAAAGTCTGACTTGAGCTATTTCAGTTTTAGACCTGTTTTCTAATATTTTAGATTTTTCATGATTTTTTAGAAATTTTCAGAATTTTTCTGCAAAATCTCCAAAATTGGTATCGGTGGGCATCGCTGACCGATTCCCAGATTTTTAATTTTCAAATGGAACTGAATTTTTAGAAATGGCTTTCACATTACTTCTTAGAATTCATTTTCTATCTAAATACATTTTTTGAGATTTTTCTAAATTTATCAAAATTTTACCGATTCGGGCGTCGGCCAGTATCGTCAGAATATTTTAAGATTTTTAATTTGAAAACTAGATTAAATTTCTAGAATCTGATTTCACTAGGTATCTTAAAATAATATTTTCTATTTTTGAGAATTTTTCGAAACGTTTCTGAAGTAGTCGAATTTTTGCCTTATTAAAATAATAATATTAAGATCTTATCTTTTCGTGCTTTTTCCTTCCCTACTCCCCTACTTTATACTCCCAAATATTATAATAAATTAATTATTTAATAATAAAAATTTTAAACTAATTTCCTTTCTTTTTCCTTATTTTTTTCTTTTCCTTTTCTTTAATTTTCTTTCTTTTCCTTCTTTTTTTTTCTTTCCTTCACTCCACCCCCATACCCGGCGTTTCCCTGTTCCATAGACGCAGCAGCCACAGAGGCATGATGGGTGCTGTTGCAGCCCATCCCCCCACCATCCCCATTCATCATTCTTTTTTCCTTCTCCTTCTCTGTTAAACCCTCCATTTCCTTTTCCTTTTCATTTCAAAAATCCAAAAACAATTACATCTCCTTCAACAAAACAAAACCAACCATCTCCTCTTCTCCATGGCCGCTGCCTCCACCATCACCACCACCATCGCCGGCCACCCCTAGGCCGGCCATCCACTCCCCCACACCCCCTCTCCACTCCACCACCTCCTTCAACCTCCATCAACCATCCACCACCTCCAATTTCACCATAACCCATCACTACCACCTCCCTTCCTCCTCTAAAATTTACCTCCACCTTCATCAAATTAACCACTCCAACAACCCCTTCATCACCTCCTCCTCCTCCTCTAACCCCCACTACCTCCAACAATCACCACCACCACCACAGCCACCACCACCATTAAATACCACCACCCACTTCACCAACAACCATCAACCAAACCAACAACTCCACCACCCCATCCTCCCCTTCCCTAGGGCGCACATGCCCACCCCACCACCCACCCAGCGGCGTCGCCGCCGCCGCCACCGCCACTAGGCCGCCGGAGCCAGCCGGCCGGCCCCCCCACATCCCTCCATTTCTTTCTTTCTTTCTTCTTTCTTCTTTCTTTCTTTCTTTCCTTTCTTTTCTCTTTCTTTTCCCTAAACAAACACACATTTCCTACTCCCTAAAATACCCTCCACCTCTCCCTCAAATTACTTTCCTATAATTACACTCAATACCCCTCCCCTTTTAATTCCAATTTATTTCTAAAAATACCATATTTTCTCTCTCTCTCTCCTTCCTATAATTTTCTCTCTCCCCTCTCTAATTCCCTCTCTAATAATTATAATATATAATATATATATGTATATATTTTAATACATTTATGGGCTAATAACATGCTGGCGCGTATTAGCGGACTCCCCAGACTTTTCTCGGTATTGCGTCCCAGTTTTTAGGCGAGTGTTTGTTTTATGCTTAATAACTACCACTCTAATGTTTATAGCATGTTATATTAATATGTGGCATCTTATTACTACAGTAATGTTTAACATCTTACTTGCTACTATACTTTTTAGTACATGACTCCTTGCTATACGTGACACCAACATTCGATATTTACACCGGCACACGATATTTACACCGGCACTCAATATTTACACCGGCACTCGGTTTTTACCTGACACTTGGCATGTTATTCTTGATATATGATTTATGACACCGGCAGTATTTACACTGGCACTCGATATTTACACCGGCACTTAACATGTTATACTTGATATATGATTTATGGCACCGGTACTTGATATATGTCATACTTGTCACCTGATCCTGACCCCAGTATATGACGCATGCTAACCTTACTTGATGTGGTACAAGTACATTGACTTGACATCGTGACCCTTGACCAGACACTACCACCCCTGATACCTGTATTATATGGCATATTCATGACTATTACTTTTATGAGGACTTAGCATGATTATTATATTATTATCAGATATTGGTACTCCTGAACTCCTGTATACTTGATCCCCTGAAATAGGGAGGCTCCTGATATTACTCCTGATATTATACTCCTGTTGACCCCCATAATAGGATAACTATGGATATTGGACTTTTGTGAATACCCTGTGGACTTCATTATTTGACACTCTATTATATTTAAACAACTTACATCGGGACGGGGGAATTGATGGTTATGTTTATGGTGGCCATACATATGTTGTACAACTAACTCCTGTTGGATTCGACCTGGAAGCCACCAGGTGCTTCTGAGGGGTGTACTGGCACCCCTACCCCCTTGCCTGCCTGCCGGGTGTGCTATAATCCCCTGGGTATATCCCTGTAGGGAACGGTGACACTCTATTCTTGTTCGGGCGTATACTAAGACCTTCGGGCGTATAGAGTACCTAGCGGTATGTTCCAGCTTAGTATCGGATACTCTTGGACCGTTGTCTCGGGCATGCACGAGACCCATTCTAAATATGGTTGTCATTCCCCATCAATTTTTAATAACTAACTTCGTTCGACTTGTATGCGGAAGTATATGGCACCGGTCATATACCGAAACATACAAATTGAATGAGTCTTAATAATAACTTGATAATTGACTTAATGCTACATAAATTTTATTGTCATATCCATATTTATTATCTATTGTAGTTACTCCATGCTTGCTAATTCGATTACATGACATTTGACCTGCTACACTTGCTTTTATTTCATGCCACATAAATTCTAATGTCATTTTCATATTTCACTATTTATTGTGGTTATTCCATGCTTATTGATTTGGGTACATTATAGACCTGATGCACTCACTTTTATTTGTACTTACCATTTGGGCTCCTCTTGCACTTGCTGAGTTTCTCACTAACAACCCTGGATTTGCATGTCCAGATTTAGCAGCTTGGACCGAGATGGACCCATTAACTGAGGACCAGGCTTTCTTCGAAGAGCAGGCGGATCAACCGTAGCTTCGTCCCGCCTTCTCCGCTCGCGAGATTCTCTCTTCCAGCTCATGAGTATTATCTTTTGTGCCATGTACAGTCTTCTTTTGTATTATCTGGTGATGTAATATAATATCACAATCTGTGATGACTAAGTACTTGTACTATTGTGTTGGAATGTATAACACCACGTATTTCCCCACTCTGATCCATGTATTGTGTTGTATTGATGCTTAGCGTACATACATGATGGTACCATCACCCTGCGTATGTACGTCGCAGTGGCGGCCCCGTACCTACTGGATCAGGGCGCCATATTTTCCATCAACACCCTAGGCCAAGCCCTCAACTCCACCATCCACGCCACCTCCTAGCCACCACCATCCTTACCATGGCAACCCCCTCTGCCGTAAGCCACAGCCCCATCTCCCCTCATTGCTTGAGTGATCTCCCAGAACCTGCACACACGGCAACTCTGCAGCCTCTTCCACCCTCTGTCGTGGAATTCCCTCAGCCGTGTGCTACACCCGAGCCCTCCTCTCTATTGATCCAGGCAACCACAGTCTCCTCAGCCCGAGCCTCCTCTTCCTCCGTCAGAGCTGCGACCACCTCCTAGGTACCACTCCCCGTCGCGTGAGCCCGAACTCTGCTTCCCCTCCTCACCCTCTGTCGGCGCGCCTAAGTCCCAAATCGTGCCTCCCCTTTGCGTGAGCGTGGGTTTTTCCCTCTCAACTCAGGTTTTATCATCCCTCCCTCTTTCTATATATATTGTGTATGTGTATATTATCATGTATAGCGTGTAATTTGTTGGCCCAGAGGCCCATCACTCTAGTTTTAATAATGAGTAACTCATGTAGTTATAGTTTACTAATAATCTTGTATTTAAATAGTTTCAGTGATTGACCAAGATATTAGTAGGTGTTTAGCTTCAACAAAGCAGTTTTGGAGCTAACACATGTAAATTCAAGAGCTCGTGCATCAAGATCACATATTGCACTCGGTTGGAGTCAAGCTCGTTGGATCGTCTTTGGATCGAGTCGACTTGGAGAAGGAGTTTTACAAGAAGGCCTCGATTTATTTAGTTTAAGTTTGTTTAGATCCTGTGTAAAGATAGATAGTGTTTGATTGGTAGTCAAAAATGCATTTTTATCATCATATTTACCATCACATTTTCATATTTATTCATTTAATTCTGCACAATTATTAATATTTTGTTATTTATTGTGTGCAGGCCTCGAATTATTATTTAATAATAAATAAAGCTTAATGAAGCCCAAAAGCCCACATTTGAAGCCCAGGTGTAAAAGTGCAAATATCAGATTGTCAAAGTGCAAATATACAAGGGCTAAAGTTGCAAATACAAAGAAGAGGAAGGATAGACTTCTATTCAACCCTAAACACTTGCAGGATAGGTTAAAAGCTAAAAGAAGAGAAGGAAAATTCGTGGAAAAGATTTGGGATCTAGGTAACTTGATTCCCAAGTTATATCCAAATCTAAAGATTAAGAGCCAGGATTCAATTTCCAGAAAGAAAATCCCAGATGGACGGACCAGGAGAGGCCACGCGCCAAAGCGCGTGGCCAGAAGCCACTAAAGTGCCGCGTTTCCGCGGCGTTTCCGCGCGCAAAGTTGATGAGTCAGAATCCCAGATTTCGTGGGCAAGTTCATCCAAGACTCCTCGGCCTTCTGCACCTATAAATATCCCCTGCAATGCAACGTACAGAGTGTCCAGCGTCCAGCAAAGGGCCAAAGTTCAGATTTTTAGGGTTTCTTCTAGTTTTCTTTTCTTTTTGTAATTTTTATGTAAGTGAGGGAGATGGCTTTGTTGAGGGTGACACCGACAGATGATTCTCTTCTCTTCCATTGTAATCAATAAAAAGGTAATTTTTATTTTGTTCTTATGTCGTTGCTTTTCTTTGTTTTCTCTTTCTTTTCTACTGTGTTTTCTTTTGTTGATCTTTGACGAGCACGCGAGCGTTTACCGAACCACAAGTATACCGAAGATTAGTAGGTTCCAACGATATTCCATGGTGATGTTCTCCTCCTCGAGGCGTATCAACTCATACTTGCCCAAGGCTTGATGACCTAATGCGACAGCGGACTGAGATCGATCCTATGCCTTATGCGTTCATGCCTCCGAAATAAGGTAGAAAGTGTTAGGTTTTCACATATTCTCTCCAACCAAGGTTAGTTTTCTTTTCTTTTCTTTTATTTTATTTTTGTAGATTAAATACAACATCATCTCCATATTCTTTTCTACCACCCATTGTAAATACCACTATTTAACTAATAAAAATAAAAGCTTTAGAGTATAACTTGCTTAACGCTTCCATCGCAGTCCCTCCCTGAGGATCACGACCCGCATAGCCCTGCTACCGCGGATTAGAACTGAGACCTCGCACGATCTTTTCTTAAATCTAATATTCAGTATTTTGTGTGCAGGAAATATCAGTAAACAGTGTTGATATGCTCAAGTTTACATACACACACACTTTCAATATGTTTGGTTTTAAATTTTATATCAAAAACATAAATATATATATCTTATATGTATATTGGATTCATCCATATACAATATGCTTCATATTTGTTTCAATATCATGTTTTTGTATTTATACAAGTTTTGGAGAAAACGATTTTTCATTTCAAAAATCCAAGTTTTGAAAAATACGGATTTTGTGTTTAAACCTAATTTCAATATCAAAAAAATAGTTCAAATAGTTTGTAATATGTGTTGAATTTTGGTCACACATATTTATTATTCAAAGATCTTACAAGACTTATTTTTTTTGAAATTTATGTGTATTTTATGGGATTTTAGAAGTTAAAAAGACCAAGTTTTAATCCCTATAATTTATCTGACCTGGCCTTTTGCCGGTCGACCGAACGGTCGACTGAGGCAGAAGTCGGTCGACTGATGTGCACAAACGTACACAAGCATTTGGCTGGTGGCCGGTCGACCGTCCAGAGAGCTTTGCTCTCTGGATGTGGCCCCGGTCGACTGGGCGGTCAATCGGCCAGAGAGCTCTCCTCTCTGGATCCAGCCTCGGTCGACCGGACACAGTCGACCGGTGGCATAACGGTCGAAAATCCGACCGATTGTTGGTCGACCGGGCGGTCGACCGACGCAGCATAGCTGCTAATTTGGCCTGTAACGGCTAGTTTTTGAGAGGGCTTATAAATAGCCCCCTTTGGATTATTTTTCATAAGAATTTCAAGAACAAAATTTTCTATCTTTCCTATTATTTTAGCAACAAGTTTTCAAAGAGTTTTGGGTTAAAAAGATCTATCTTTATTTGTTTTAAAGGGTTAGAAAAATCAAAGAAAAAAGAGAAGTCTTTCAAAATTATTTTTGATCTTCATTTCTATTTTATCCAAAAAAATTTCTCAAGTATTTTCTTTGTGATTTTGATTTCCAAACTCTTTGTTATCTCACACTTGAGCTATCATATCTATCCTATCTATAGGATCTTTGTTTTGGTAAGAAAATTGGTTTATGGTTTGTTTAGACCACCAAGGGTTGTAATCCTCTTTGCTTCGTGTTATCCCTCTTGTGTAGAGGTGATTGTGGAGGAGTTTTGTTTTTGTTGGTATCCCTCTAAGTGTAGAGGTGATTGTGGTGGAGTTTGGCTTTGTGCCTTGTCCCTCTTTGTGAAGAGGTGATTGTGTTGGCTTTGCGCCTATCCCTCTATTGAGAGGTTGATCTAGTGTGGCTTAGTGCCTTGCCTCTTGTGTAGAGGTGGTTGTTGTTTGAGAGAGGAGTTGTGTACTCCAAGTTTGTATTACCCAAATCCTCAGTGGAGGTTCCCTGTGTGGGAAGTCCTGTGTGGACGCATTAGTGGAAATCCTTCTGTGTGAAGGCGGGGACGTAGAGCAGTGGCTCGAACCTCGAAATATATCTCTATGTTTGCGATTGATCCACTATCTCTTAACTCTCTCTCTTTTATATCTTGCATTGCATCATATTCATATCATATATATACTTGGTATTGTTTCTGTGCCTCACTAGTTTTGTACCAAGAGAGCTTCATATAGCACCTCAACTCTATTTAGAGAAATTTAGAGGAGATAGTCTAGAGCCCGTTACCAGGAATTCGGCTACACTCTTTGGTTACACTTAGTGTGTTGCAATTAGTTTTTAATTCCGCATCATTTGTCATTAGATTAGCTATACACCTATTCACCCCCCTCTAGGTGTATTTTCAATTGGTATCAGAGCCTACGCTCCTGATATTAGGTTTAACCACCTAGGAGTGAGATCTTGGTTAGCTAATCTAGTGTTTGTATTTGCACACATACTTGTTTACACACACTCATGGATTTCATGACCCCTCCTATATTTTTATGTTTCTAACATCGATATATGGAAGCTTAGAATGAGTGCTTATTTAAAAGCCCTAGGTTTACATGTTTATCTTGCTACTACTAAGAAATCTTATCTTGGTAATAACAAGCATATAGAGACCAATGCACAAGCTCTAGATGCACTTAGACAAACATTAAGCAAAGAATATCTTATAATGGTTTCTCATTGTGATCCACTTTTGTAGTGTGGAACATATTGACCTCTCCCAAGCTACAAATGACAAAATATATGGAGAAGGAATCTAGTGAGGTTGAATCCAAACAAGCTTGCTACATGGTCCAAGGAAATGACTCCCTTGAGGTAAACTCAGATACTCAACTAGATGATAGTGCTAGTTCTTCCGGTAATGACTATATGGATGCCGATGCTTTAAATGAAGAACTATCTATTGTGTGTGAAAACTTGCTTGAGAAATATAAAGTTTTGAAAAAGATAAGTCTTAAAATAAAAGAAGAAAATAATGATTTGTTTTCAAAACTTAATTTGGCTTTGCAAGAGAAGGTTGAAATTTCAAATGAAAGGGACTCATTGAAATTCCAACTTAATTTTGCCCTAAATGAAAACAAAATTTTGAAAAATAAAAATTATTGTGACATTGTTTTGAAGAAAAATGAGGTTCTATCTTTAAAACTTGATTTTGTTTTAAAAAGAGAATGTAACTTTGAAAAATAAAATTGCTTTAATTTCAAAGAATTTGGATTTATTTTAAATGAAAATAAATCTTTGAAAAATGATTTGTCTTCACATGTTTGCCATGCTAATATTGCTTTACCATCTAGTGTTTCAATTGCGTGCTCCACTTTATCTTCAAGTATTAAAAATGATATATGTTGTTGAAGAAAAGTGTTGATTGTTTGGGCTCCACTTTGAGCCAATGTGTCAAGAATCACACACGGTTGGAATCTATGTTTCACAAGAAGCATGCTCCTCATATGCAGCCATACCATACATGGATACACATGCTCTTCATGCTCACACACATGATTCCATGTATGCTCAGTGTACACTTGTACACATTATGGACGTAAGGCCACCTTGGAAAATTTTTCTATGATAGAATAAATGATTCAAAATTTACAAATAAATTTGTTTGGGTTAGGAAAGGTGCTAACCCCCATGGACCAATAAGGTATGGATACCAAAAGTCACTCCTATTTTATTTGATATAGGTGTGGGCCCTCACTTGACGTGAGAGTATTGGTGCCTTGATGGTGGATGCGTTCCAAGCTAAATGGTGACACTTTTTGGATACATCACTTTCAAGGGATGTTTAGTGGGAGGACCATCATGGTTTGGAGATCTAGAGATTAGTCCTAATGGTTTTGATAACTATCTCTAACTCTTATTTAGTTTACATGCTTTCATATTATTGACATTTAGCATGTTTTATTTTCCATGTTCATTATATTAGATGCAATGTAAATTAGATTTGTGATATACATAGATAGTCTTTTGAGGTACACCCATGTTCATATGAACTTACATCTTTTTGTGCTCTCATTATACTTTACCTATTGTGTATATCCTAGATCTAAAGCATGTGCATCTATCCGAATGATCATGTTTGGTTTTTGCACTCATGGTTTTGATTACTTGTATAGATGTAGTTTTCATTAAAACTTGTGTTTATACATGTACAACTAGTGAGTCACATTTGATTATGTGTTTGTGTTATGTTGCTTATTTGTACTCATTAGATGTACTTGTATAGCCTAGTTTTGATGATTCGTACATTTTGACTTGTATTCCTATTTTTCGTACATGTTTTTCATGATAATATGTTTAGCTTCATGTATATGTTAATTTTGTTTAAAACTTAGATATACATTTATACCCTTGAGTCACTTGCTTTTCATGCAAATTCTATTGCGGACTCATTTGTGTTTGGGATACGTATGTATACTTTTAGTTTTAACTAAACAACATATACCTTGAAATATATTTAGTTTGATGATTTTCATGATTTTGGTAAGGAATTTCATATGAGCTTTATTTTGCCTATTTTCATGTTATGGCTTTCACATAATTCTTGTACACTCACATTACTTGATTTTCTCATAACTTTATTTTCATGAGTCTTATATGTGCTTTATAGACTATGAGTGTCAATTGTTGAGTGATTTTCATGTTTTCATGGATATATTCTTATTTTATTTCTTGTTTGAAGGACTTCGTACTAGTTTTCAAAATTATCATAAAACTAGTTGTGTATTTCTTCATTTTGAAAGAGTTTTCAATTATGTTAAAATTATTTTCAAATTCACATTTTTTAAAACCCCTTCCATCTAAGGGCGGATGGATGGGCGACCATGCCTTGTATGCTCAAATTGAAATCCTATTTAAACATGTGCATGAATAGGGTGGTAGGTATTGAAAGTACACCTAGAGGGGGGTGAATAGGTGTATGGCTAATCTAATGATAAATGATGCGGAATTAAAACTAAATTGTAACACGCTTAGTGTAACCAAAGAGTGCAGCTGAATTCCCATTGAAGGGCTCTGGACTACTACTCTACATTCCTCTAAAAAAGAATTGAGGTGCAATATGAGGCTCTCTTGGTTCAACACAAGTGAGGCACACAAACAATACCAAGTATATAAATATGATATGAATAATATGAGATAATGCAAGGAAAGATATAAGAGAGAGAGTTTAGAGATAGTGGATCATCGCAAACACCGAGATATATTTCGAGGTTCGAGCCGCTGCTCTACGTCCTCGCCTTCACACAGAAGGATTTCCCCTAAATCGTCCACAGGGAGCCTCCACTGAGGATTTGGGTAATACAAACTCCACTGAGGATTTGGGTAATACAAACTTGGAGTACACAACTCCTCTCTCTAACAAACACAACCTCTACACAAGAGACAAGGAACAACAACAATCACCTCTACACTTAGAAGGATGGGCATTTAGCCAAACAATAATCACCTCACACTAGAGGGATAAGACTCAAAACCAACACTCCAACAATCACCTCTACACTTAGAGGGATACCAACTAAATCAAACTTCTCCACAATCACCTCTACACAAGAGGGATAACAACAAACCCAAATAAAAGAAGGTTTACAACTCTTGGTGGTCTCACTAAACCACAAACCATTTTTCTTACCAAAACAAGATGCTAATGGATAAGATAGATAAATAGGTCAAGTGTGAGAAAACAAAAAGTTTGAAAATCAAAATCACAAAGAAAATACTTGGAAAAAACTTTTAGGATAAAATAGAAATGAAGATAAAAAATGATTCTCAACGACTTCTCTTTTTCTTTGAATTTTCCAACCCTTTAAAACAAATAAAGAATGAATCTTTTGGCACAAAAAACTTTTTTAAACTTGTTGCTAAAACACTTAAGAAGATGGAAAATTTTTGCGCTAAAAAACCATGAAGAAACCAGCTCAAGAGATGGGTATTTATACCCACTCAAATATCTGTCCGTTGGCAGCCAGGAAAGGGCAGAAATGCCCTTCCGGTCGACCGCCTGGTCGACCAGCCAACAGTCATTTTTATGACTGTTATGCCTCCGGTCGACCGGGCCAAAGCCATCGGTCGACCGCCCGATTGACCGGGCCCCACCCGAGAGTGTGGTGCTTTCAGTCGGTCGACCGTGCAGTCGACCGACCGAATGGCTAGCCTTTGTGCACGTCCCGTGCATATCGGTCCACTGTGACGATCGACCGACTCCTGATCCGGTCGACCGCCAGTGCAGTCTGGCTGGAGATTTGGGTATTGAAAACTTATCTTTTTAACTTCAATTAAATCCCATAAAATCACAAAAATTCCACAAAAATAAGTTCTTATTAGATCTTTGAATACCAAACATGTATGACTAAAAAATCAACACATATTACAAACTATTTGAACCATTTTTGTGATATTGAAATTTGGCTTAAACACAAAATCGATATTTTCCAAACTTGATTTTTTGAAATGGAAAACCTTTTCTCCAAACTCATATAAATACAAAAACATGATATTGAAACAACTTTGAAGCATATTGTATATGGATAGAATCCAATATACATAAAAGATATTATATATATATTTTGACATGAACTCCAAAACCAGTTAAACCGAAACCAAAACTAACAAACTTTAAACTTATGTGTGTATTATGAACTTGAGCATATCAATACTATCTACCTTTATACAAAGATCTAAACATAAACTAAACTAAACACAAACCGAAGTCTTCTTGTCTCCAAGCCGACTCGATCCAAACACGATCCAACGAGCTTGACTCCAACCGAGTACTAGATGCGATCTTGATGCGCGAGCTCTTGAATCACCATGTGTTAGCTCAAAAACTCGTTTGTTGAAGCTAATCACCTACTAATATCTTGGTCAATCACTGAAACTATTTAAACATAAGATTATTAGTAAACTATAACTACATGAGTTAATCATCATCAAAACTAGAGTGATGAGCCTCTAGGCCAACAATCTCCCCCTTTTTGATGATGACAAAACTCATGGAGTTATATATGCATGGTTTAAAGTTAAGCTTCATAAAAGCTCCCCCTTAACTCATGTATAGAAATAAGCATAAAGATATGCAATGAATGCTTATAAACAAAATAACACATATATGTATAAATGAAGAATACTTCTCTCCTTTTTGCATAAACAAAACATATATGCTCTAATACCAATTGAAAAATAAACATGCAAATATAAATGTAATAAACATGCATATATAAAACTCCAAATTTCTCTCCCTTTTCTTTTCAAATCATCAGCAAAGGGGCATAAATAAAGTCAAAAAAAAATTTCTCCCTTTTTGACAAATCAAACAAGAAGGACGTATATGCGATATACATTCATAAAGAGATGTAAAGTTAACTTCCCCTGCATACATGCATTACATGAAAAAGAGATGACTAAATCCTAATCACATAACGTATAATATACAATGTATAAAAGGAGATGTGAAGCTCCCTCTACACACGTTAAGACATAGAGAAGAGAGGTCAAGCTTCTCAACATGAGATACACTCAACATGAATCTATACATAGAGAAGATGTTAAGCTTCCCTTGCATATAAGCAATACATATCAAAGTACTATGATACCAATTGAAAAATATATCAATTTATGATAAAGGTATATATCGAAACGTTATGATACCAATTGAAAATAAACAAAACATTTTTGAGATACCTATTGAAAGTAAACAAAATTTTTAAGATACTAAAAGATACCAGTTGAAAATATCTTGATACCAATTTAAAATGTCTTGTAAATTTGATACTAATGGAAATGAAACATAGTATATTTTTGATACTAATTGAAATATATATATTGAAAATCTTGATACCAATTGAAAGTAAAAATCAAATTGTTTTAGGTAAACATAACTCATATCAATATAGATACCAATTTAAAAAGAAATATGATACCAAGATTGAAAATGTTAGCATATATCAAAACAAAGTATTTTCATCATAAAGAACGGGAGTAAGATACCAATGAAAAATAAAATCGATTGAAAAATAAAACACGAATTTACTCCCCCTTTATGAAATACCAATAAAAATGATGCATAAACTTGTATAAGATATTAATTGAAAAATAATTGACATTAAGAAGTAAATCAAGCTTAGCATAAACATAATGTGTGCTTTAAGATATAAAAATATTGTAAGCACAATCAAGTCACATATATATGTATGAAAATGTAAATACCAATCGAAATTGATACTATTTGAAGTTTGAAGCATACATATATAGAAAACAAAATATGAGTGTATAAAAAAAAATCAATTGTGATATCAATTAAAAATATAATGAGGATCAAGTGTATAACTCATAATTACCTCCCTTTTCATGCACATTTTTAAATAGATTTTCAATTAGGCTCACAAGGCATGGTCGCCCATCCGTCCACCCTTAGAAGGAAGGGGTTTTAAAAAATTATAATTTAAAATAGTTTAACTAGTTTGAAAATCACTACCAATTGAAGAATAGACTAGTTTAAAGATAATATTTGAAAGCTAGTACGAAATTCTTTAAGTAAGGAATAAAACAAGTATATATCCATGAAAACATGAAAATCACTCAACAATTGACACTCAAAATCTATAAAGCACATATAAGACTCATGAAAATAAAGTCATGAGAAAATATCAAGTAATGTGAGTGTACAAAGTCATGTAATCAACAAAATCATGGAATAAGGCATTTAAGCTCAATTATGAAATTCCTTTATGAAAATCATCAAAAATAAATAGGCTTCACGGTATATGCATGTTTTGTCTAAACTAGAAGTATACATACATATCCCAAACACAAATGAGTCCATAATAGAATTTTTGCATAAAAAGCAAGTGACTCAAGGGTATACATGTATATCTTAAAGCTTTGGCAAAATTGATAATACATGAAGTTAAATACATTCTCATGAAAAACATGTACAAAATGGGAATACAAGTCAAAATGCACGAATCATCAAAAATAGGCTATACTATACATCTAATGGGTATAAGTGAGCAATTAAGCGTAAACATACAATAATCAAATGTGCCTCATTAGTTGTACAAGCATATATACTAGTTTTAATGAAAACTACATCTTAAACATGTAATCAAAACATGAAGCATAAAAACATAAACCAATATGATCATTATGTAGATGCACATGTCTTAGAGTTATGATATACACAATAGCTAAATTAAAGTGAGAACACAAAGATAATAATCCACGTGTATCTCAAATATTACATATGTATATCACAAGTCTAATTATCATGGCATTTAATAACAATCATGAAAAACTAAAACATGCTAAAAATCAACAATATGAAAGCGTGTAAACAAATAAAGAGTTAGAGATAGTTACCAAAATCATTAGGGCACATCTCTATATTTTCAAACCATGGTGGTCCTCCCACCAAACTTCCTTGAAAGTGATGCATCCAAAGTAGTGTCCATCAAGCACAAAGGCATCCAACATTAAATCACTAATACTCTCACGTCAAGTGAGAACCCACACCTACATCAAATAAAATAGGAGTGAATTTTGGTACCCATACTCTGTTGGGTCGATGGGGGTTAGCACCTTTCCTAACCCAAATAAATTTATTTACAAAATTTACATTATGTACTCTATCATAATAAAACTTTGCAAGATGGCCCTTACGTCCATAATGTGTACAACTGTACACATGAACATACTTTGAATCATGTGTGTGAGCATGATGAGCATGTGTATGCCGTGTATGGTGTGCATGGATATGAGGAGCATGTTTCTTGTGAAACATAGATTCCAACCGTGTGTGGTTCATGGCACATTGGCTCAAAGTTGAACCCAAACAATCAACATTCTTCTTTAATTTATTTATATCATTTTCAATGTTAGAAGAAGTGGAGCATGCAATAGAAACACTAGATGGTAAAGATGTTAGTATGACAAACATGTGAAGACAAATCATTTTTCAAAGATTTATTTTCCTTTGAAACCAAATCTAGTTCTTTTGAAATTGAAGCAATTTTATTTTTCAAAGATTGGTTCTCTTTTAAAACAATTTCAAGTTTTGAAGTCAAAGTTTCATTTTCTTTAAAACAATATCACAACTATTTTTATTTGTCAAAATTTTATTTTCATTTAGAGCAAGTTTAAGTTGGAAGTTCAATGAGTCCCTTTCATTAGAAATCTCATCCCTCTCTTGCAAAATCAAGTCAAGTTTTGAACACAAATCCTTATTTTTTTATTTAATTTAATACTTTTCTTTTTTAAAACTTGGTATTTTTCATCAAGTTTTCACACATAATAGATAATTCTCCATTTAAAGTATCAACATCTAAATAATCATCACCAGAAGAACTAGTACTATCATCTAGTTGAGTTTCTGAATGTACCTCAAGGGAGTCATTCCCTTAGACCATATTGCAAGCTTATTCGGATTCCCCTGCACTAGATTCCTCCTCCACATATTTTAGCGTTTGAAGCTTTGGAGAGGTCAAAGTGTTCCACACTGCAAAAGCGGAATCACAATGAGAAATAGTCATAAGATAATCTTTTCTTAGAGTGTTCCTAAGTGGCTCAAGAGCTTATGCATTGGCATCTATATGCTTGCTATTTCCAAGATAAGATTTCTTGGTAGCGGCAAGGTAAATATGCATTCCTAGGGTTTTTAGGTACATACTCATCTTATATTTCCACATGTCAATGTTGGAAACATAATCATGGGAGGGGTTAAGAAACCCATAAGTGTGTGTAAACAAATATGTGTGCAAATGCAAATAGATTAGCTAGCCAAGATCTCACTCCTAGGTGGTTAAACCTAATATCAGGAGCGTAGGCTCTGATACCAATTGAAAGTACACCTAGAGGGGATGAATAGGTGTATGGTTAATCTAATGACAAATAATGTGGAATTAAAACTAAATTGCAACACACTTAGTGTAACCAAAGAGTGTAGCTGAATTCTCGTTGAAGGGCTCTGGACTATCTCCTCTAGATTCCTCTAAATAAGAGTTGGGTGTTATATGAAGCTCTCTTGGTTCAACACAAGTGAGGCACACAAAAAATAACAAGCATATAAGTATGATATAAACAATATGAAATAATTCAAGGCACAATATAAGAGAGAGAGTTTAGATATAGTAGATCAATCGCAAACACCGAGATATATTTCGAGGTTCGAGCCACTGCTCTACGTCTCCGCCTTCACACAGAAGGATTTTAACTAAATCGTCCACATAGGACTCCCACACAGGGAACCCCCATTGAGGATTTGGGTAATACAAACTTGGAGCACACAACTCCTCTCTCTAACAAACACAACCTCACAACAAGAGACAAGGCACAACAACAATCACCTCTACACTTAGAGGGATGGGCACTTAGCCAAACAATAATCACCTCACACTAGAGGGATAAGGCTCAAAGCCAACACTCCAACAATCACCTATACACTTAGAGGAATACCAACTAAATCTAACTCCTCCACAATCACCTCTACACAAGAGGGATAATAACAAACCCAAATAAAAGAAGGTTTATAACTATTGGTGGTCTCACTAAACCACAAACCAATTTTCTCATGAAAACAAGATCCTAATGGATAAGATAGATAGATAGCTTAAGTATGAGAAAACAAAGAGTTGGAAATCAAAATCACAAAGAAAAAACTTGGGAAAACTTCTAAGATAAAATAGAAATGAAGATCAAAAATAATTCCCAAAGACTTATCTTTTTCTTTGAATTTTTCAACCTTTTTAAACAAATAAAGAATGAATCTTTTGGCATAAAAAACTCTTTTAAACTTGTTGCTAAAACACTTAAGAAGATGGAAAAATTTTGCTCTCAAAAATCATGAAGAAACCAGCTAAAGAGATAGATACCCTCTCAAAAATTTGCCCGTTGGTAGCCAGGAAAAGGTAGAAATGCCCTTTCAGTCGACCACCCGGAACAGTCATTTTTATGACCGTCGTGCCTCTGGTCGACTGCCCGGTCGACCGGGCCAAAGCCATCGGTCGACTGCCTGGTCGACCGGCCTCCACCCGAGAGTGGGGTGCTTTCAGTCAGTCGACCGCGCGGTCGACCGGCCGAATGACTGACTTTTGTGCATGTGATAGGTAGTAAAAAGTGCATATTTATCAATACATTTACTATCACATTTTCATATTTATTCCTATAATTTGCACATTTACTAATATTTTATTATTTATTGTGTGCAGGCCTTGAGTAATTAATTAAATAAAAAATAAAGCCTTAAAAGAAGCCCAAAAGCCATGTTCAAGCCCAATGCAAAAGTTGCAATTATCAAATGTCAAAGTTGCAATTACCAATTGCAAAAAAATTTGCAAATACTAAAAGAAGAGGGAAAGGATAGACTTCTATTCAACCCTAAATGCTTGCAGGATGAGAATAAAAGCCAAAGAAGGAGAGTGCAAAGATAACAAATTCGTTGTTAAAAGATATTGAAAGATTTGGATTTAGGGTAACTTGCTTCCCAAGTTATCCCAAAATCTCAAATTAAAGAGTCGAGATGCCAGATCCACACAGATAACCCAGATGGACGGACCAGAGGAGGCCACGCGCCAAAGCGCGTGGCCAGCACTGGCGATAAGGTTTTTTTGAGGAGTCGTACCGGGACTCTACTTCTTCTAGCTCCTATAAATACCCCTGCAGAGTAACAGAGAAGGGCGTCCAGCGAACTACAGAGCTAAATCTAGGGTTTTTAGGCTAGTTTGTAGTTTAGGTTTTTATTTTTCTTTTTTTGTAATTTTTATTTTTTTATGTAACTGAGAGTAGAGGATGCTTTCATGTAAGAAGGAGTTCATGCTTGTACTGAGGTGACATCGGTGTAAGTCAAACTTTTCTTCCATTGTTAATAGAATCAACTCAAGGTTTGTTTTTGTTATTTTATTCTTGTTTTATTTTTGCTCTTCTATTCTTATTTTCTTTTTGTTCTTCTATTCTTGTTTTATTCTATTTTGTTTCTCTCTGATGTCTTGCAAACCATGAGATCTGATCGCTTCGAGACTGATTAGCCGAAGAAGTGCCCTTGATGACCTATGGTGATGAACAAGCCTTCTCTTGCTAGTATAGTTTGTCTTTTCTTTTCGTAGTGTAGATCGAGAAGGGGGAAGATCCTATACGCCATGCTTGAATGCCTTCAAAGACAAGCTAAGTCGTTGCAACGGATCAAAGGTATACAGGGCAGAAGAGGTAGGTATGTTTTTTTTTGTTTATAGTTTTCTTTCTTTTATTTCTTTAGTTTAGATAACCAACACAACATCTTTCAACTCTTTCTTTCCCAACTCATTGTAAATATTGCTCCTATTCTTAACCAGACTTTAACTATTATTTTCTTATTTTCCTTTTAATAACTAAAAGAATAATTTTTTAGAGAACTTGCTAAACAAGCTTCCATCGCTAGTCCCTCCCTGAGGATCACGACCCGCATAGTCATTGCTACAGCGGATAGAATTGAGCACCTTGCATAACCTTTTCTTAATCTAAAATTTTGTATTCTTGTGTGCAGGAAAATTTCAATCAAAATTTTGGCGCCGTTGCCGGGGAGGGACGGTAAGTATTCTCTAAAAAATAAAAAATATATATAACTAATTCTTTTATTCTTTCTGTTTGCAGGTTTGGAGAACAGGAAAACTAACAAGCAGCAAGGACATATAGCCACTCTGTGCCTCTGCCCTTGAAGGCAGAGCAACAGGGCCTACTACAGAGCCACGGTTCCGCGGCAAAAGCCGCGTTTCCGCAGCCTGAGTAGTTCACTACTTACCTTGTTTTCTGCTGGTTGCTGCTACTTTCAAATCTGATTTACTGCTCTGTTAAAATTTGCTCTGTGATAAACCTGCACACTGCTAATTAATTAACAGTAACCTATTTGTTGAAAAAATAAAAAAAATTAGACTCTTGCATATAGGCACGTGTCTATTTAATTTTTTTTTAATTTCTGTTGAAGAGTGCTGGAGACAAGGTACGTTCGCATTGCATATAGACTAGGAAGCACCCTTGGCTGATTTTCTGCTTTGAGTGAATATTTGTCTATTGCTTTACACGTGCACTAAATTGACTTAAGGGCTTGTCCTATAAATAAGATAAGGTGGGGATTTCATCACCCTTCCTTGGCCCACAAACAATCTCCTCACTCACTAACCCAAGCCTAACTAAAAATTAGTAGACGTTGGCCCTAGGGACATCTCGGACTCAGTTAGGAGATTATCCTAAGGGGGAACAGTGTTGGAATTTGACTCCTGTCAAATCAGTATCTAGGAAGGGGATTGAGGGCTGAAAGCCCGAAGATTGGTGGTTATTTAATTAAGGAACGTCTTTGACGGAAAACCTCCCACCAATCTTGCCCTGACCTGGCTGATTAACTTGTGGTCAAAGTCTACACCCTACCTCCCGTGGACAGTCTAACCAGTTAGGAGTCATCTAGGTCATAGGTCTACCCTAACTTATGTTAGCATTTTTTTTTTTGCTTATTTGTTTGTTTTCTTTTTCTTTGTTTTTGTTTGTGTGATATGGCATATAACAATTTTTCCAATTTTAATCCATATTACACACCAACGTCTTTTTCGGATATTACCAACCCGGCATATCATAACTTTGACCAACCTAGTGTGCCAGAATGGTCTTATCCGAATGCATATAACCCATGCCCCCATAATTTCCACAATAATTTCAACTCTTCACAGAGTTCATGGGGTTTCGCTTCCCCCGAGTCCAATTTTTAACCAACTTATCCTCCGTATCTACCTTGTCCACAATATTCCCAAGATTCATACTCAGATCCACCCATTCAGAATAGAAAATCATCTATCTTGAAAATGATGAGTATGCATGAGTCTAAGCAACAATTACCATCAATATTAGACATGATGATGCGTGAGTCCAAGCAACAGTCACAAAATCTGACCGACTCACAACTTCATCACGATTGTCCCAACAACACTTCCTCTTTTCAAGTCCAATCACAAAATGATGCACCAATCGACTATGAAAAGATGCTTGAAGCCATGACTCAGGCTAGATTAGCTTGTGATCATGAAATAGATATGATGGTTCAATCTTTACGTTCTCACCGTTCGGCCATTTCTGATATCGCTAACCATTCTGTTAGAGCCGACGAGCCACGTTGTTTTGGACAACAAGATTCTAATTCAGTACCATCATTTGAACTTGCCGAAACTCCAATTTTTGATAGTTTGGCAAGTTATTCCTTTCTTGAAATAAAACTTGAGCATGAATATGATCATGATCTCCCACTTGGTGATTCAATTCTACTTCCTGATTAAATAATGACTCCGGTGTCTTCACCTGATTTTACTTTTCCCGAGTCAACATTGGATCCTGTGCTAATTCATCATGAAATTGAATCACCCATTTTTTATGATCATATTGAACTTGACCAATTTTATAATTTTGAAAGTCCCATGGGTAAATTGGCAAGTTCTCATTTTTATATTGAGCTCAATGCGATATGTGACCTAGATTCTCAAATCTGTGATCAAGTTCAAATTCCCGAATCATTATTGACTCCTGTTTTGTTACCCAACTTAGGTAATATTTTAGAGACAGTTTTGATTCCTACACCTATCATTCCTGAACTTGAATCACCAATATTGAGTCACATTCCATTATGGGAAAATGATTGTGGTCTTGAGTTTCAACTTCTTGACTTGGACACACTTCTTGAACCAAGCTCGACTCCCGAACCCTTACTTGATTTAAGTTTCTTTCCTGAGTCAGTATTCGTTCCCGTACTTCTGACGTCCACGTCAATCATTCCATCTTTTCACACTCCATTTTGGGATAAGGCGGTTGACATAATTGACTCTGAAAATAATTATGAAATTTGGAAATTTGATGGGGTAGAATTTTTAAAAAATGATCATACATACATTTTAGTGGGTTATAAAAAAAAGATTTCTGGTGGGTTCCTCTGAATTTCACTAAAAATAGATTGGGCCGCATTCCGTGGACCAATTAGATCACCACCGGAACCACCACCTTGAGGTAACATCTGCCTTCCCTTTCTTCTTTTTCATGCATACATGCATTCATTCATACATTGAGGACAATGCATGAGATAAGTGTGGGGGAGGCTTTACTAACATACTAACATAGGTAGATACTAATAAAAAAAATTAAAAAAATTTTAAAAAAAAATTGAAAAAGGGACAATATTTTGACTTATCTTTTGAAAGAAATCTAAGTTAGTCTTAAGAATTAGGAAAATCATGATTAGGATTTCTAAAAACTTGGTCAAAATAAATAAATTGTTGAATTTTTAGGTATAGGAGGAAAAATTGAATAATTAATTAGTCTTAATTTTTACCTTAATGAAATGTGCATACCTAATTCACTTACACATCTAGGATTCTAAAACAAAGACTCTTGTGCCTTATAAAAAAAATAATACTAAAAAAACAAAAAAATTCACTGATTAAGCTAGATACATGTGCCTCAAGAAGCATATGTATTCACGCCTAAAAGTGATTTTATAAATAAAGTCCTTAGTTTTGTGGCCTAGTTCACTCGAATCCTTAAGTCCGTGGGGTGTTTTCTCACCCGGTGCCCTAAAACCGACCGGTTTGGGAGCCACCAACTTTAAGTTCGCTACATGGGTGGATTAGAAAGCCTAAGAAAACTAAGAAAAATTACTTATATATGTACTAACACATCTAATAGTCAATTAGTTAGGTATGAGGGCCTCAAGAAGCCTTCATGCTTACACGAAAGAAAATTAGATGAGTTATACATATTAAAAAAAGAAGAAGAAGAAAAAAAAAGAAGAGAAAATAATAATAAAAAAAAGGAGAAAAAAAAGAGGCATGAGAGTCCAAGTTAAGGAATTCCTAGTAAAAATTCACAAGGATGCATATGACTTAGGGTAACGAAAAAGACTATACAAAAATTCAATTTTTACCCTTACCTAAAAAGGAAAACAATTTACTATATAAAGACTAAGTTTAAGAATGAATAAAAATGATAATCCTAAAAACTTATAGATTACTTAGTTTCTTCAAACGTATTTCAAATATTTTCCTTTTTATGGACTTTGTAGGTGTAATCCGCTGAAAACCCTCACGAGACAACACTCGTCCTCTAGGATAACCTAGAGGTTTAACGACTTGTTGCACATGCTCAGTGCAACCGTGATTCCTACAAAAGTGAGTTAGGATAGATTAATTTTTCTCTTCTTTCTGATTTTTACTCGAGGACGAGCAAAAAGATAAGTGTGGGGGTGTGATAGGTAGTAAAAAGTGCATATTTATCAATACATTTACTATCACATTTTCATATTTATTCCTATAATTTGCACATTTACTAATATTTTATTATTTATTGTGTGCAGGCCTTGAGTAATTAATTAAATAAAAATAAAGCCTTAAAAGAAGCCCAAAAGTCATGTTCAAGCCCAATGCAAAAGTTGCAATTATCAAATGTCAAAGTTGCAATTACCAATTGCAAAAAAAATTTGCAAATACTAAAAGAAGAGGGAAAAGATAGACTTCTATTCAACCCTAAATGCTTGCAGGATGAGGATAAAAGCCAAAGAAGGAGAGTGCAAAGATAACAAGTTTGTTGTTAAAAGATATTGGAAGATTTGGATTTAGGGTAACTTGTTTCCCAAGTTATCCCAAAATCTCAAATTAAAGAGTCGAGATGCCAGATCCACACAGATAAACCCAGATGGACGGACTAGAGGAGGCCACGCGCCAAAGCGCGTGGCCAGCAGGCAACATATGGCCGCGGCAATCCTGACGAGTCTGGCGATAAGGTTTTTTCGAGGAGTCGTACCGGGACTCTACTTCTTCCAGCTCCTATAAATACCCCTGCAGAGTAACAGAGAAGGGCGTCCAGCGAACTACAGAGCTAAATCTAGGGTTTTTAGGCTAGTTTGTAGTTTAGGTTTTTATTTTTCTTTTTTTGTAATTTTTATTTTTTTATGTAACTGAGAGTAGAGGATGCTTTCATGGAGGAAGAAGTTCATGCTTGTACTGAGGTGACATCGGTGTAAGTCAAACTTTTCTTCCATTGTTAATAGAATCAACTCAAGGTTTGTTTTGTTATTTTATTCTTGTTTTATTTTTGCTCTTCTATTCTTGTTTTCTTTTTGTTCTTCTATTCTTGTTTTATTCTATTTTTGTTTCTCTCTGATGTCTTGCAAACCATGAGATCTGATCGCTTCGAGACTGCTTAGCCGAAGAAGTGCCCTTGATGGCCTATGGTGATGAACAAGCCTTCTCTTGCTAGTATAGTTTGTCTTTTCTTTTCGTAGTGTAGATCGAGAAGGGGGAAGATCCGATACGCCATGCTTGAATGCCTTCAAAGACAAGGTGAGTCGTTGCAACGGATCAAAGGTAAACAGGGCAGAAGAGGTAGGTATGTTTTTTTTTTGGTTTATAGTTTTCTTTCTTTTATTTCTTTAGTTTAGATAACCAACACAACATCTTTCAACTCTTTCTTTCCCAATTCATTGTAAATATTGCTCCTATTCCTAACCAGACTTTAACTATTATTTTCTTATTTTCCTTTTAATAACTAAAAGAATAATTTTTTAGAAAACTTGCTAAACAAGCTTCCATCGCTAGTCCCTCCCTAAAGATCACGACCCGCATAGCCATTGCTACAGCGGATAGAATTGAGCACCTTGCACAACCTTTTCTTAAATCTAAAATTTGTATTCTTGTGTGCAGGAAAATTTCAATCAGCACGTCCCGTGTACATCAGTCGACCGTGACGGTCGACCGACCCCTGGTCCAGTCGACCACCAGTGCAGTATGGCTGGGGATTTGGGTATTGAAAACTTGTCTTTTTAACTTCAATTAAATCCCATAAAATCATAAAAATTCCTCAAAAATAGATCTTTGAATACCAAACATGTGTGACTAAAAATCAACACATATTATAAACTATTTGAATCATTTTGGGATATTGAAATTTGGCTTAAACACAAAATTGGTATTTTTCAAAACTTGATTTTTAGAAATGGAAAATCGTTTTCTCCAAAACTCATGTAAATATAAAGACATGATATTGAAACAACTTTGAAGCATATTATATATGGATAGAATCCAATATACATAAAAGATATTATATATATGTTTTTGACATGAAATCCAAACCGGTTAAAGCGAAACCAAAACCAACAAACTTTAAACTTGTGTGTGTATTGTGAACTTGAGCATATTAATACTATGTACCTTTATACAAGATCTAAGTATAAACTAAACTAAACACAAACCGAAGTCTTCTTGTCTCCAAGCCAACTCGATTCAAACACGATCCAACGAGCTTGATTCCAACCGAGTACTTGGTGAGCTCTTGAATCACCATGTGTTAGCTCCAAATCTCCTTTGTTAAAGTTGATCACCTACTAATATCTTAGTCAATCACTGAAACTATTTAAACACCAGATTATTAGTAAACTATAACTACATGAGTTACTCATCATCAAAACTAGAGTGATAGGCCTCTGGGCCAACAAGTATGAGTTATACTCTTGATCCTCATTATATTTTCAATTGGTATCACAATTGATATTTTTATGTTTGTATACTCATATTTGTGTTTTCTATATATGTATGCTTCAAACTTCAATTAGTATCAATTTCAATTGGTATTTACATTTTCATACATACATATACATATATATATATATATATATATATATATATATATATATATGATTTGATTGTGCTTACAATATCTTTATATTTTAAAGCACAAATTATGTTTACGCTAAGCTTGATTTACTCCTTAAGGTCAATTATTTTTCAATGGTATCTTATGCAAGCTTATGTATTATTTTTATTAGTATTTCATAAAGGGGGAGAAAAATTCGTGTTTTCTCTTTCAATCAGTTTTACTTTCAATTGGTATCTTATTCCCATTCTTTATGATGAAAAATACTTTATTTTGGTATATACTAACATTTTCAATATTGGTATCAATAATCTTAAATTGGTATTATTCTCAATTTGATATCCTTATTGTAAAATAAGTTGTGTTTACCTAAAAATTTGGTTTTTACTTTCAATTGGTATCAAAATTTACAATATATTTTCAATTAGTATCAAATATACAATGTTTCATTTTTTATTTGTATCAAAATTTACATGATATTTTCAATTGATATCTTAAAAATTTGTTTATTTTCAATTGGTATCATAATGTTTCGATATATACTTTATTTTGGTATATTTTCAGTGGTATCTTAAATATTGTTTGATTTGTTTTCGCCCCTTTGTTGATGAATTGACAAAAAGGGAGAGAAGTATTTGGATATTTATATATGCATGTTTATTTTATTTCCTTGTTTATGCCAAAAAAGGGGAGAAGAATTTGGTGAGTTTATGCATGTTTATTTCCATTTATGCATATATATGTTGTTTGTTTTATGCACTTCATTGAATATCTTTATATTTATTGCTATACATGAGTTAAGAAGGAACTTCTATAAAACTTAACTTTAATCCATACATATATAACTCCATGAGTTTTGTCATCATCAAAAAGGGGGGATTGTTGGCCCAGAGGCCCATCACTCTAGTTTTGATGATGATTAACTCATGTAGTTATAGTTTACTAATATCTTATGTTTAAATAATTTCAGTGATTGATCAAGATATTAGTAAGTGTTTAGCTTTAATAAAGGAGTTTTAGGAGCTAACACATGTAGATTCAAGAGCTCGCGCGTCAAAATCGCATCGGTTGGAGTCAAGCTCATTGGATCGTATTTGGATCGAGTCGACTTAGAGAAGGAGTTCTATAAGAAGACCTCGGTTTGTTTAGTTTAAGTTTGTTTAGATCTTGTGTAAAGATAGATAGTATTCATATGCTCAAGTTCACACACAAAAAGTTTCAATATTTTAGATTTTTTGATTTTATATCAAAAACATAGATAGATATCTTATATGTATATTGGATTCTATCCATATACAATATGCTTTAAATTTGTTTCAATATCATGTTTTTGTATTTATATAAGTTTTGGAGAAGCGGTTTTTCATTTCAAAAATCTAAGTTTTGAAAAATACGAATTTTGTATTTAAATCTAATTTCAATATCACAAAAATAGTTTAAATAGTTTGTAATATGTGTTGAATTTTGGTCACACATATTTATTATTCAAAGATCTTACAAGGACTTATTTTTGTGGAATTTATGTGTATTTTATGGGATTTTTTAGAAGTTAAAAAGACCAAGTTTTAATCCCTATAATTTGTCTGATCTGGCCTTCTGTCAGTCAACCGGACGGTCGATCGAGGCAGAAGCCGGTTAACCGGACCGGTCGACCGATGTGTACAAATGTGCATAACCATATGGCTGGTGGCCCGGTCGACCAGGCGGTCGACCAGCAGAAAGCTTTGCTCTTTGGATCCAGCCTCGGTCGACTGGGCGATCGGCCGGTGGCACAACGGTCAGAAATTTGACCGTTGGCCGGTCGACGGGCGTTCGACTGGCAATAGCATCACCTGTTGATTTGGCCTGTAACGACTAGTTTTTGAGAGGGCTTATAAATAGTACCCTCTTAGGCTGTTTTCTATAAGAATTTTAAGTGCAAAATTTTCTATCTTTCCTAGTGTTTTAGCAAAAAGTTTTCAAAGAGTTTTTGGGTTAAAAAGATCTATCTTTATTTGTTTTAAAGGGTTGAAAAAATTAAAGAAAATGGAGAAGTCATTGGGAATTAATTTTGATCTTCATTTCTATTTTATCCAAGGAGTTTTTCTAAGTATTTTTTTTGTGAATTTGATTTTCAAACTCTTTGTTTTCTCACACTTGAGCTATCATATCATCCTATCTATGGGATCTTTGTTTTGGTGAGAAAATTGGTTTGTGGTTTGTTTAGACCACCAAGGGCTGTAATCCTCTTTGCTTTGTGTTATCCCTCTTATGTAGAGGCAATTGTTGAGGAGTTTGGTTTTATTGGTATCCCTCTAAGTGTAGAGGTGATTGTGGTGGAGTTTGGCTTTGTGCCTTGTCCCTCTTAGTGAAGAGGTGATTGTGGTGGCTTTGTGCCTATCCCTTTATTAAGAAGTCGATCTAGTGTGGCTTAGTATCTTGCCTCTTGTGTAAAGGTGGTTGTTATTTGAGAGAGGAGTTGTGTACTCAAAATTTGTATTACCCAAATTCTCAATGGAGGTTCCCTGTGTGGGAAGTCCTGTGTGGAAACATTAATGAAAATCTTTCTGTGTGAAGGCGGGGACGTAGAGCAATGCTCGAACCGTAAAACATATCTCTGTGTTGTGATTGATTCACTATCTCTTAACTCTCTTTCTTTTATATCTTGCATTGCATCTTATTCATATCATATATATGCTTGGTATTGTTTGTGTTCCTTACTAGTGTTAAACCAAGAGAGCTTCATATAGCACCTCAACTCTTATTTAGAGAAATTTAGAGGAGATAGTCCAGAGCCCATCACCGGGAATTCAACTACACTCTTTGGTTACACTTAGTGTGTTGCAATTAGTTTTTAATTTCACATTATTTGTCCTTAGATTAGCAATACACTTATTCACCCCCCTCTAGGTATATTTTCATAATTGTGTGTATGGGTGTGTGGGTGTGCGGATGTGTGCGTGAGTGCTGGACACGTGTGTGTCTCTGTGTTATTTATGTGTTGGGTGAATGTATGTATATATATGTGCGTGTGTGCATGCACGCGCGTATATAAATATATATATGTGTGTGTGTGTGTGTGTGTGTGTGTGTGTGTGTGTGTGTGTGTGTATGTATGTATGTATGTATGTGAGTATATATATGAATGGGTATATTTGTGTGAGTTAGGAATGTGTGTGTATGTATTATGTTAGTATGTATGTATGTGTCGTGCGTTGTGTGGGTAGTATGTATATGTGTATGAGTATATAATATATGTGTATAGTGTGTGACTGTGTTAGTGTCTCTCTCCCTGTGTCTCTCTATGTGTGTAACTGTTATACAAGAGACTAGAGTCATCTGAATTCGTGTTCGCAGAGTGCCGATACGCCAGGAGATTTGAAGACCGACACATGAGATGATTCAGAGATCCGTATCGGTTCATGCAGTGCAGATCAGACGACGATTCATACCCAAATCGCGTCATTTCATGTGAGTGTTTGTTCTTATATTATTTCTTATTTGTCGTTATTAGTAGTATTTATTTGTTACTTGTATCATTTTATGTGACCGTCTAATTTATTTTACCAGTATGATTATGCATATCATTTCATGAGATATCAGTAAACGTCCACTTTAATTATGTAGTTGATATGAACATTTCTCAGTATCATTTCATATGTTAGTAGTTTGTCGTTGTTGGCTTAGACCTAGTATTGATACCTCTTAGACAATGACACAATTCGATCTATTGATTAGCTGGACTAGTTTGTGTTTGAGGACAGATAGCATTTTTATGTATAGTGTTCCGACATTGTTGGTGATTATTCCGATCGGAACTCTTTTGGATATTGTGGACAGGTAGATATGACGTTGCTATACCGATAGATTGACTTCCTGATTTTTGGATTGGTATAAACTTTTTTAGAGTTGGGGGTTAACCTGAGCTTCATATTTCTTTATTGGAGTCTTTATTGATATGTAGATAAGATATATGATGGTGGAATGATGATCAGATGTGTGAATATGACACCATTGATTATAATGTATATGATGAGACCGACTTTTAGACTATTAGGAATTATTATTTCTGGATTCCCCATTGAGAAGTTTGACTGAATATAGATGACCTTATTGATGTTGACTACTAGATGTAGAGATGAACTAGATTTCATATCGATCGAGGATGTTATACTCTTTAGTTATGATCTTGATCCTGGTTGGATAAGTCTGATCTTGAGGATATTCATTCTTTATTTGTGATTTTGGTATCTGTTGACCTAGTTGGTCTCGAGGATATATGATGTGCTTCATGTTTAATTATTGATTACTTCGGTTATTTAGTTATGGAGATGGAGTTATTTAGATGGAGATTTAGTTGATACCATTGATAATGTTATATCTTCAATGTTTATGACAATTATCGATCGATCTCAGTTATTGGTGACAATGTTGTGGTCAGTGATTTTATAGATATCACTGATTATGTACATTTTCAGAGTTTGACGATATTTATTAGTTTATCAGTTATTAGTAAGATTATTTGTTGATGATCATATGACGTGTATTTTATAGTAGTTGTTAGAAATCTGTACAAGTTACCAGTTTTAGTTATACTATTGTTGTAGTGACTGTATATCTCTAGGATTCTATTTTAGATGTCAATTATTAGAGTTCAGTTATCAGTTGTCAGATATTAGTTATTCAATTATCATATATCAGGTAGTATTGACATCTCCAGTTATTGGCGATGTTCGGTTACTATTACATCATATATATAACTTATATTATTTGCTTGTAATAAAAGATACTATAACTCGGGAAAAATGAGTAATTGCCTGATAATGCGTATCGTGAATTTTGGGAGGACTTATTATGGTGTACTGAGTTGTGGGTTCCACCATGGGGAATCAAAATAGTACTGGCTACCTAGTTATTTAGTTGTCAGTTGTCAGAGCCATGCCCGAGTTATGGCACCACACTAGTTGTCTTTTGTGTGGGATTATGGTCTCAGTTATTAGAGCCTTACTGCTTGTCCTAATTCAGAGCTAGGGTGTTAAACCATAGTATCGGGCATGCACAGTACCCTTCTAAAACACATGCATTACATTAGCAAGTAGTTGCATAAACAATAACCTTGTTTGTTATGTAAGAAAATGGTTGTGATATGGGACACAGCTAAGTACTACATTAGTTAGGTTAAAATAACCAATCAGACTAAACATATCTTGATTACGCTAACTTTAACATCAATAGTTGATTTACTGTGATATGTGTTATATTTCATTCATAGATTTGTTTTAGATATTAATTAATCAGCTGTCTTCTACCTATTGTTTTTTAGTACTATGAGTTATCTTATATTTATCTCGTATATGACATTCTTTATTCTGTGTTTTTCATATAAGTATAGTGTTATATGTATATACTGTTTACATGGACGAGCACCTTCCCTTCTTTTTTATACACTCATTGGGTTGCTTTCTGCTGACCTTGAATTTGCACGTCCAGATTGGATGTTTTATTTCATTGATCAGGTGTTTGTTGAGATCGTACGCTTCACAATGACCCAGAGTTTCTCTCTATTTGATTCTGGTATTCTTTCTTCTCTTTTATTCATATTATTTCTTGATTCTCCCTATATCATTACCAGTTGTCATTACATCTCTATGTTTATTTATTATCATATGTGGATACTTATATGTGATATTGTAGTGATAGTAATTCATTTTATTAGATTCATATAGCTTGTACTTAAGGATTAGCGTGTACGTAAGGTTTTTTCCTTGTGTATATGCATCACCGACTCTCGTCGCATCTTTGCTCCACCATATTTTAGTAACCAGGGCGTGATAGTCATTTTCCCTCTTGAAAAATTTTGTCCCCACTTAATAGGTTCTAAGGTCCTATTATTTACCGATCATGCGACTTTGAAGTACCTTCTTACAAAAAAGGATGCTAAAGCCCGTTTAATCCAATGGATCTTACTCTTACAAGAATTTGACTTAGAAATTCACGACAAAAAGGGTGCTGAGAATGTTGTCGCAGACCACTTGTCTAGATTACTGGTTGAATCTTCGTCTGATTCTTTACCTGTTCTTGAGACATTTCCTGATGAGCAGTTAATGTGCATCTCCTATTCGAATGTTCAGTGGTATGCTGACATTATGAATTACCATGTCACGGAACAAACGCCTAATTGATGGACTAAGCAAGAATGATTTCGTTGCTTAGCTAAGATCAAATAGTTCTTCTGGAATGAACCATATTTGTCCTGGTCAGATTATTTGAATTTGCATTTCTGACTCTGAGTTAAGAAATATTCTTTCATTTTGCCATGACCATACCTGTAGTGGTCATTTCAGTGGGAAGAAAACTGCTGCAAAAATTTTGCAGTGTGATTTTTATTAGCCCACTTTGTTTCGCGATGCCCATATCTACTGTCAATTTTGTGATTGTTGTCAACATTTGAGAAAAATTGCACGATGTAAAGTCAACATTTGAGAAAAATAGCATGATGTAATGGCATGCCTTTAAACCCGTTTTAGTTGTCAAAATTTTTGATGTTTAGGGCATCGACTTCATGTATCCTTTCCCTATGCCTCATAGATACCAGTATATCCTTGTGGCAGTCGATTACGTATCTAAATGGATAGAGGCAGTAGCATGTAGATCAAATAACTACAAAGTTGTGGTAAATTTTCTGAAAGAGAATGTATTTTCTCGTTTTGGCTTTCCTTGTTCAATCATTAGCGATGGTGAAAAATATTTCTACAACCATACGTTTGAAATCTTAATGAGAAAATACTACATCAATTATAAGGTAGCCACCCCTTACCACCCGCAGATTAGTGGCCAAGTAGAAATTTCCAACTGTGCAATCAAAACCATTCTAGAGAAAACTGTGAATACCACGAGGAAAGATCGGTCCCTTGGTTGACTGATGCCTTGTGAGCATATAGAACTGCGTTCAAGACTTCAATTGGAATGTCTCCATATAGGCTAATCTATGGCAAAGCTTGTTATCTTCCTATTGAGTTAGAATACAAAGCATATTCGGTGATCAAGCGCCTAAATTTTGATCTCGACAAGACATGAGAGTTTAGAAAACTTCAACTTGATGAACTTGAAGAGATCAGAAATGATGCATATGAATGCTCAAGACAGTAAAGGATCGTATGAAAATGATGCATGATAAGCTCATTATTCGAAAGGATTTTCAGCCGGACAGAAAGTTTTACTGTACAATTCACGTTTACATCTCTTTCTAGAAAAATTAAAACCCGTTGCACCGGTCCCTTATTGCTCTTAAAGTTCACCCACATGGTGCGGAAGAGATCCACAATGCCACAGATGGTACCACTTTTCAAGTGAATGACCATCGTTTAAATTCATACCGTGAGTATCTGAGCCCTGAAGTGGAAAAAAAATCCTTTTGGAAGATTCTATTTATCAGTATTGATCTCTTACCTGCCAGAGATCCATTATTGTATTATAATATTTTTTGCGTTTTCGTTTGTTTTTCCTTTTCTTTTTCAACTAGGCAATAGTGGATGACGTCCACTTGTCTTTATCAGGTACTATCTACCATTCACCTTCTTAAATTTGCATCATGATTCACTATATTGAGCATACATTTTTATATTGAGAATAATGCATAAGATAAATGTGAGGGAGAGTTCTAACTTAGGTTTTCTCTGCCAAAAAAAATTCTTTGCTTTTAAAAAACTTTTTGAAAAGGAAAATAAAATTTTGACCTTATTTTGTAAGAAATTAAATTAATTTTAAGGAATAGAGAACCAAAATTAGGATTTCTTATACTTAGTTAAAATAAGATAGTTATTTGATTTCTAGGTTTAGGAAGAAAATTTGAAAAAGTAATTTAGTCTTGATTTTTACCTTGATGAAATATACATTTTTTATAAACTTACATAATTAGGGTTCAAAGAAAAAGATTCTTATGCCTTATAAATATATATATATATATATATATATATATATATATATATATATATATATATTAAAAATCCTCTAATTAAGCTGAGTATTTGTGCCTCATAATGCATAAGTATTCACGCCTAAAAGTGGTCCATACAATCAATAAAAAAACCTTAGTTTTATGGCCTTGTTTGCTCGAGTCCTTGAGTCCTTAGGGTGTTTTCTCACCCGATGCCCTAAGACCGTCCGGTTTAGGAGTTGATTAGTCACATATATTGCATTTTATTGTCACTTTACCATGCTTTTTATCTAATAAATCCTATTAATAAGTTTTCTTTTTCTTTGCTAAATGTAGGCCCAAGTGCTTAAAGAAAGAAAAGAGAAACAAACCCAAAAGCCCACCAAATCTGAATTAACTCAGAATAAATTCGAAATGAAGAAATCAGGGCTAAATCTTGGCATATCAAGAGGTTGAGAAGAATCCTCCCTAAATCGAGCGATTGAAGCCACACAATCAAAGGCTGTTTCGTCAACGTTTGGAGCAGAAACAAGAAAACCAGAAGAAGATACGGGCCAAACACCAAACCAGAGATCTCCCCCCTTTTGGTATGGCCACCTGGCCACAGCAGGGCCGCGAAAACGCGGCCCAAGCCTTGTTTTCGCGGCTTGTTGGAATTTGTTGGGGGAGCGTTTGCTCCCCTAATCTTCCGGGATCCTCCTCGTTTGGTTTTTGGCTATAAATATGGGTTTTAGCAAAGAAAAATGCAGCGAAGACTAGGATTAAGTTTTGTGTTTATTTTCTTAGGATTTAGGCTCTTTGTTAGCTAGCACAAAAGTTATAATCTTGTTATTTACTTTGTAATCCAGTATCAAAACTTGTGAGGGAGAGGAATTGAGTGCTTGTACTTGAAGATTGAAGTGACGTCAATATAAAAGTCGAGCCAAGTTTTCTTCCACTTGCAGTACGGTATGGTTTGCATTATTTCTATGCTTTCTTCTTCATTGTTTTCTATAAGTAACTAAACGATTTTCTGGGCTAGCTATCATAACTCTCTCTTGTTCTTCTTCTATTCTGTTTTTAAAAGAAAAAGACCCAATGAATCATATGCATGCCTCACATAAAAGCCTTTCTTTTGAAAGTGTTCTTGAAGGCACATGAGGATGGGTTTGGATCGTTGAACTCTCACTTCTTTCATGAAAATCTTTTGAATTATTTTTACTTCATTCTTGCTTCTTCGTACTTGATGATTTAATATTCAAATTCTAACGATTTCTCGAAGAAAAGACTACACTCTTCCATCCATCTTATGTGCTATACTTAAAGCTTTCTAAAAATTAACTTTAAGTTTTGCAAATGATCACTTTGAGGCACTTGATATTTTAATGGAAGAATGAACAATTGAGTAGTAAGATAGTGAGCCCAGATTTACTTTCTTATTATAAAACAACAAAACAACTCTCAAGCTTTCTAAATCACCTTCTCCAAAATCTTTCCTAAAAGTTGCAATTTCTCTTTTAATCATCTCTTTCTTTCCAGTCTCTTTTCCATAAAAACAAAACAAACACAATTCTTTATTTTTAAGCAATTCACCGAAACGCTTCCATCGCATTCGTCCTCGTGGACATGACCCGTTAGCCACAAGCTACACGGTAAACTCTTAAACTCTTTGATTGTTCCTTTATTAGCAATCAAATTTTTGGCGCCGTTGCCGGGAAGGGAACGGTGTATTTGTTTTCTAACAAGTTTTGTGTGTTGTTTCAGGGACTTGAAGATCAAGATCTAGTATTCAAGCTTTGCAAGAGAAGACTTGAAAATTCTGTGCCCCTACTCTCAAAAGTAGGAAACAGAATTTCAAGAAATTGCGTTGCAAAATCTGAAAAAATTCATTAGACTACTAAAAACTCTTTTTTGCAGGACATATTGCTCGCAAAAATTTAAGTTTTTGTATGTCATATTTGTGCTATTTCTGCTATCCACCATCTCTGTTTTAAGCAAACAATAAAACACTTATTGAAAAGTTAAAAAATTGATTAGACGTTTGCATTTTAGGCACGAGTCTTTTTAATTCATTTACTTTACTGTTGAAGAGTGCTGGAGCAAGGTACGTACGCATTGCATTCAGAATAGGACTCATTTCTTGGTTGATTTATATCGCTTTGAGTGAATCTTATTTATCTTGTACACTTGCACAAATTGATTTTAAGGGCAACACCCAATAACAAGATAAGGTAGGGATTTAATCACCCTTCCTTGGCCCAAAAATCAGATTCCAAACACTCACAAACCTAAGCCTAAATAAAATCTGATAGACGTTGGCCTTAGGGACATCTCGAACTCACTAGGGGATTGTCCTAAAGAGGGAAGGTGTTGGAAATTGACTCCTGCCAAATCAGTGTCTAGGAAGGGGATTGAGGGTCGAAAGCCTCAAGATTGGTGGTTACTTAATTAAGGAACGTCTTTGATGGATAACCTCCCACCAATCTTGCCCTGACCTGGCTTATTAGGTTGTGGTCAAAGTCTACATTCTACCTCCTGTGGACAATCAACCAGTTAGGAGTTGTCTAGGTCGAGGTTACCTTAGACTTGGCTTGGTTGATTTCTATAGTTGACTGTTGGTTGAACTTGTTTGTGATTGTGTTTGTGTATGCAAGTGTGGTCGAGAGACCCTAATTCATCTAGGTTGACTAGAAGCACATCACCACCCAAGTTTGAACCAAGACCAGATCCGGTAATGGCTCAATCAACTTCACTGCAGGATAGGTTCTACCCTATTAGAACCTCACTTCCATCTTGCATTCTACTTCCATCGGTTGGTGAATACAATTTTGAGCTTAAGCCTCAATTCATCAACACACTCCCCAAGTTTTATGGCCTAGAGTCCGAAGATGCCTACTTCTTCATAAGAGAATTTGAGGAAGTATGTCTAATGATGAAAATCCCACACCTTGTAGACGATGCTATTAGGTTGAGATTTGTCCCTTTCGCACTTAAGGACCTAGCAAAGAAGTGGCTCTACAGCTTAGCGGTCGGTTCTATCACATCCTGGGATGGTTTCATCAAGGTCTTCTTAAAGAAATTCTATCCAATCCATAAAATCGTTCTCATTAGGAAGACGATCATGCAATTCAAGCAAGAACCTAGTGAACCGTTTTGGAGATATTTTGAACGCTTTAAAGACCTCCTTGTCCAATGTTCACATCATGGAATAGAGAAATGGCGACAGTGCCAAATTCTTTATGACGGTTTAGACTATTCCACCAAAACCCTCTTAGAAAGTATATGCCAAGGGGGTTTCTTGCAGAAAGATGAAGATGAAGGATGGGATTTGTATGAAAATCTAGCTGAGAAGACCATCCAATGGGAATCTGCTAGTGAGACCTCTAGGAATCCTAACTCCATCTCTTCAAAAGGAGGTCTCCATTCTATCGAATCATCCATCGCTAATGAGGCTAAGTTAGCTAACCTGGCTAGAAGACTGGAAGCTCTAGAAACGAAAGAACCAAGTCTAGTCAATCAAGTCAGCCCGAACCAATTTCCAACCCCGGGCTGCACTTACTGTCAAGCCATGAATCATGTGTTCGAGGAGTGCCCTGTGTTTCAGGCTCAGCAACCCTACCATGAACCGATGAATGCGGCCTTTTTAAGGCCGAACAACAATCCTTATGCACCAACGTACAATCCCGGCTGGAGAAATCACCCTAATTTCTCATAGAGCCAAAACAACAATGACCATTCACGATCAAATCATGCTAGCCACTTCCATCATGGTAATAATTCTTCCAATCATCAACCCAACTTCTCCAATTTTCATAATAATTCTCCCAACTATCCACTTAACTTTCAAAACTATCAACAGAACTTTCCTAACCAAGCTCCACAATCCTCCTTCCAGAATCCTCAATTAGAAAGGAGAATGACTGACTTTGAAAGAAGCATGGAAAGATATATGAAAAACCAAGATTCTCTCATGCAAACTATCCAGAGGTTAGAAGTTCAAATGAGTCAACTAGCCACTCCACAGAATGAGAGACAAAAGGGTACCCTGCCTAGTCAGCCAGTCACCAATTCGAGGAATTCTTAACAAGCTCATTTGGCTGAGGATCATTCATTTAATCAATGTAATGTTGTTCATACATTGAGGTCAGGAAAGAGAGTTGATAACCAAGTGTCAACACCAACCAATCCCATTCAGCAACCACAATCAAGCTTCCATCTCATCTAATCCAATTTCTTCCAATTCTGACGAATCTGAAAAAGACAAGTCAGCCAGCCAGGTGCACCAGCCTATAGTACCATTTCCTAATAGGCTGAAAAACAACAAGCAAAATCCTCACATAGACAAGATAATCGAGATATTTAACCAAGTGAAGATAAATGTGCCACTTCTTGATGCCATCTAACAAGTTCCTTCCTATGCCAAGTTTCTTAAGGACATGTGCACCAAGAAGAGAAAGACTAATTTCCAAAAAAGTCTTCTTAGCCACTAACATTAGTGAGCTATTATCGGGTCCTATCCCTGTCAAGTACAAGGATCCAGGTAGTCCCACCATTGCCTGCACAATAGGACAAGCCGAGATTAGTCGTGCACTTCTTGACTTGGGGGCAAGTATCAACTTGCTTCCATTCTCTGTTTATCAACAACTCGGGTTGGGCGATCTTAGTTCAACTCGAGTCACCATCAACTGGCTGACCGTTCTGTTAAAGTTCCAAAAGGGGAGATTAATGATATCCTGATCCGGGTAGAAGAGTTCATTTACCCTGTCGATTTCATAGTTCTGGAGACACAACCTGTGTCCAACTCTAATCATAGGGCTCAAACCCCTGTTATCCTAGGGCGACCATTCCTTGCTACTGCTAATGCCATCATCAATTATAGGATGGGTCTATGAGGTTAACCTTTGGAGACATGACTAGAGAAGTCAATGTCTTCAATCTAGGAAAATAACCCCGCGATATCGAGGACCAAACATTTGGAGTCAACCTAATTGAGAACTTGACAAGTGAACATGAGGAAGAAATGGAATTAGAAACAGAGTGTGAATTCGGGTTAGAGTCTGACGACTTTAATCTTGATCAGGTTGTAGATTCTGCTGTGAATTGGGCCTCAAACCTTATTTCACCAACATTGGAGCCAACAGATTTGATTAGTCCTACCAGTGAGCCTTCCTCTTCCTTAGAATTGAAAGCCTTACCTGCGCATCTCAAGTACGCCTATCTAGGCGAACAAGAGACCTTTCCTGTCATCATTGCCTCCCATTTAAATGACGGGGAAGAAGAAGATCTGAAAGCTGTTCTAAGAAAACATAGGGAAGCCATTGGATGGACTATGACTGATATCAAGGGATTAAGTCCAACCATCATTCAACATCGAATTCATCTCAATGAAGACGCCACACCTAAGAGAGACCCGCAGCGTAGGTTAAACCCTATAATGCAAGAGGCTGTTCATGCTGAAATCATAAAACTCTTAGACAATGGGATAATTTATCCCATTTCTGATAGCCAATGGATCAGTCCTGTCCACGCGGTTCCGAAGAAATCTGGTTTCACCGTAGTGAAAACGAGAAAAAAGAGTTGGTTCAAACTCGACTTCCCACGAAGATCCGAGTTTGCATCGACTATAGGAAACTGAATGCTGCAACTCGTAAGGACCATTTTCCACTTCCCTTCATTGATCAAATGCTTGAACATTTGGCGGGTCACGAGTATTACTGTTTCTTGGACGGTTACTTGGGCTATAACCAGATCCCTATCGCTCCTTAGGACCAAGAAAAGACTATGTTTACATGTCCATTTGGGACATTTGCTTATCGTCGAATGCCCTTCGGCTTATGCAATGCCCCAGCAACATTTCAACGTTGCATGTTGAGTCTTTTCTCTGATATGGTAGAACGATTCTTAGAGATCTTTATGGATGATTTCTCCATCTACAGAGATTCATTCACTCAATGTCTCCACCATCTAGAACTCGTCCTCCAACGTTGTGCTGAGAAAAATCTAACACTGAACTGGGAGAAATGCCACTTCATGGTAAAACATGGAATTGTCTTGGGTCATGAAATCTCCAAGAAAGGAATTGAAGTGGATAGAGCCAAAATCGAGGTTATTGCTAAGCTTTCCATGCCCAAACGCGTTAAGGACATTAGATCCTTCCTAGGACACGCTGGTTTCTATCGAAGATTTATAAAGGATTTTAGCAAAATTGCTAGGCCCTTGACTAATCTGTTAGCTAAGGATGTATCCTTCACTTTTGATGCTGAATGCATAGATTCTTGGGAGAAGCTTAAGAGAGAGCTTATTTCCGCACCAATTATATCTGCACTGGATTGGTCTAAGTCGTTTGAGATCATGTGCGATGCTTCCGATTTTGTCATAGGCGCTGTCCTAGGATAACACATTGATAACAAGCAGCATGTCATCTACTACTCTAGTAGGACTCTCAATGATGCTTAACTGAACTACACTACGACTGAGAAGGAATTCTTGACAGTAATGTTTGCCTTAGAGAAGTTTCGTCCCTACCTACTAGGGTCCAAAACTACCATTTTCACCGATCATTCTGCGCTTAGGTACCTCATGATGAAGAAGGATGCCAAGGCCCGATTCATTCGTTGGATCCTCCTTCTTCAAGAATTCGATCTTGAGATTCAAGATAAGAAAGGCGTAGAAAATGTTGTTGCTGACCACCTCTCACGGATCCCTAATTCTCCATACAACGAATTACCCATAAATGAGGATTTTCCTAATGAACATCTCTTAGCTATCTCTAGGGAACCTTGGTTTGCTGATATAGTGAATTACTTAGTCACAAACCAAACTCTGTCTCATTGGTCCAAAAATAATGTTTACCGGTTCTTATCCCAAGTCCGGTATTTCTTTTGGGAGGAACCGTATCTTTTCAAGTACTGTTCTGACCAAATTATTAGGAGATGCATTCCCGATGAGGAGGTTAAGAGTGTTCTATTTTCTGTCACGAACTTGCATGCGGTGGACACTTTGGTCCCCGCAAGACTGCTGAAAAAGTGCTACAAACTGGGTTTTATTGGCCCACTCTGTTCAAGGATGCTTATGAATTTTGCCAGACATGCCCTAGATGCCAAATAATAGGAAGGATTTCAAACCGAAATATGATGCCCCTAAACCCAATTCTACAAATAGAACTCTTTGATGTTTGGGGCATCGACTTTATGGCCCCATTTCCTAATTCATTTGGGAACCAATACATATTGGTTGCTGTGGATTACGTGTCCAAGTGGGTAGAAAGCCATTCCTTGTAAAATTAATGATAACAAAGTTGTCATAAAGTTTTTGAAAGAGAACATTTTTTCCGCTTCGGAACCCCTCGTGCTATCATTAGTGATAATGGCACTCACTTTTGCAATAGATCTTTTGAAGCTCTTATGCGAAAGTATGCCATAACTCACAAGTTGTCCACACCTTATCATCCTCAAACCAGTGGGCAAGTTGAGGTTTCAAATAGACAAGTCAAGCTTATATTGGAGAAAACTGTGAACCAAAACCAGAAAGATTGGTCCATCAAACTTGTAAATGCTCTATGGGCCTACATGACCGCTTTCAAGATGATTCTAGGAATGTCACCCTATAGGTTAGTCTATGGCAAACCTTGTCACTTGCCCGTTGAGTTAGAGCACCGAGCCTTATGGGCAATCAAGCAGTTGAATTTCGACTTGACTAAGGCCGGTGACCTTCAGAAATTACAAATTTCTAAATTGGAGGAATTGAGAAATGAAGCCTACGAAAATGCTAGGATCACTAAAGATAGAGTCAAGATTTTCCATGACAAGCACATCATAAGAAAAACCTTTGTCCCTGGACAAAAAGTCTTACTCTATAATTCTAGGCTTTATCTTTTTCCAGGAAAATTGAAATCGAGATGGACTGGGCCATTCGTTGTAAAAACCGTGTTTTCACACGGTGCAGTTGAGATCAGTGACACCAAGAATGGAAATAACTTTAAGGTAAATGGTCAACGCCTTAAACCTTTCTTGAAATCGGTGCCGGTAAATGAAACGGCTATGGGTCTTTTTGACCCAGTATATCGGTAACTTTCCTCCTTTCCATTTTTATTTCATGCACTTATACATTTCTTTCATACATTGGGGACAATTCATAAGATAAGTGTGGGGGAGGGTTCTAACATGACTGATTTAAAAAAAAACTTTTGAAGGGGTAGAAAAATATTTTGATATATTTTTTGTAAGAAATTAAGTCAATTTTAAGGAATAGGATAATCATAATTAGGATTTCTTACACTTGGTCAAAATAAGATAACTTGTTTGATTTTTAGGGTCAGGAAGAAAATTTGTGAAAGTAATTTAGTCTTGATATTTACCTTGATGACATATGCACACTAAATACACTTATACACTTAGGGTTTAAAAACAGAGACTATTATGCTTTATAAAAAAATATATTATGAAAAAGAAAAAAACAAGTCTAATTATTGATTAGCTAGGTGCTTTGGCCTAAGCAAGCCTTAGTATTTATGCAAAAGATAATTAGATAAGTTTGAAAAAAAATGTGTATATAAATCCTCTGATTAAGCTGGGTATTTATGCCTCATGAAGCATAAGTATTCACGCCTAAAAGAGGTACATCGTATAAATAAAACCTTGGTTTCGTGGCCTTATCTGCTCGAGTGTTTAAGTCCTTAGGGGTGTTTTCTCACCTGGTGCCCTAAAACTATCCGGTTTAGGTGTCACCAACTGAATGCTCGTTACATGGGCAGATTAGAAAGCCTAATGAAATTGAGGAATAAATTTTACCAAAAATAAATAAATATAAGGCATAGGAGTTAATGTTAAAGAACCCTTAGTCAACTTCATAGTCACGATGGTGCATACGACTCAGGGTAAATTAATAGACTAGATGAGAAGTACAATTGATGCCTTACTTTAATTGATGACATGTTTTTGAATAGAGACTAAGTTTAGGAATGAAAAATTTGATATTCCTATAACTTATAGATTACTTAAAGCCTTACAAATATACTTCAAATATTTTCTCTTTTCAAAATGCTTTTCACAAATACTAACTTCTTTCTCTTTCTTTTTGGATTTTGTGGGCGCAATCCACTGAAAACCCTCACGAGACAAAACTCGTCCTCTAGGGGTAACCTAGAGGTTTGACGGCTTGTTGCACATGCTCTGTTCAATTGAGTGACCTGCGAAAGTGATCTAACAATTGATTAGAGTTAGTCTGATATTTTGCTCGAGGGCGAGCAAAAGATAAGTGTGGGGTGTGATTAGTCACATATATTGCATTTCATTGTCACTTTACTATGCTTTTTAGCTAATAAATCCTATTAATAAGTTTTCTTTTTCTTTGCTAAATGTTGGCCCAAGTGCTTAAAGAAAGAAAAGAGAAACAAGCCCAAAAGCCCACCAAATTCTGAATTAATTCAGAATAAATTCGAAATGAAGAAATCAGGGCTAAATCTTGGCATATCAAGAGGTTGAGAAGAATCCTCCCTGAATCGAGCGATTGAAGCCACACAATCAAAGGCTGTTTTATCAACGTTTGGAGCAGAAACAAGAAAACCAGCAGAGAATACGGGCCAAACACCAAACCAGAGATCTCCCCCCTTTTGGTGTGGCCACCTGGCCACACCAGGGCCGCGGAAACGCGGCCCAAGCCGCGTTTCCGCGGCTTGTTGGAATTTGTTGGGGGAGCGTTTGCTCCCCCAATCTTCCCGGGATCCTCCTCGTTTGGTTTTTGGCTATAAATATGGGTTTCAGCAAAGAAAAATGTAGCGAAGACTAGGATTAAGTTTTGTGTTTATTTTCTTAGGATTTAGGCTCTTTGTTAGCTAGCACAAAAGTTGTAATTTTGTTATTTACTTTGTAGTCCAGTATCAAAACTTGTGAGAGAGAGGAATTGAGTGCTTGTACTTAAAGATTGAAGTGACGTCAATACAAAAGTCGAGCCAAGTTTCTTCCACTTGTAGTACGATATGGTTTGCATTATTTCTATGCTTTCTTCTTCATTGTTTTCTATGAGTAACTAAACGGTTTTCTGGGCTAGCTATCATAACTCTCTCTTGTTCTTCTTCTCTTCTGTTTTTAAAAGAAAAAGACCCAATGAATCATATGCATGCCTCACTTAAAAGCCTTTCTTTTTGAAAGTTTTCTTGAGGGCACATGAGGATGGGTTTGGATTGTTGAACTCTCACTTCTTTCATGAAAATCTTTTGAATTGTTTTACTTCATTCTTGCTTCTTCGCGCTTGATGATTTAATATTCAAATTCTAACGATTTCTCAAAGAAAAGACTACACTCTTCCAACCATCTTATGTGCTTTGCTTAAAGCTTTATAAAAATTAACTTTAAGTTTTGCAAATGATCACTTTGAGGCACTTGATATTTAATGGAAGTATGAACAATTGAGTAGTGAGATAGTGAGCCCAGATTTGCTTTCTTATTATAAAACAACAAAACAACTCTCAAGCTTTCTAAATCACCTTCTCCAAAATCTTTCCTAAAAGTTGCAAATTTTCTTTTAATCATCTCTTTCTTTCCAGTCTCTTTTCCATAAAAATAAAACAAACACAATTCTTTGTTTTTAAGCAATTCACCGAAACGCTTCCATCGCATTCCTCCTCGTGTACACGACTCGTTAGCCACAAGCTACACGGTAAACTCTTAAACTCTTTGATTGTTCCTTTTATTAGCAATCAGGAGTCACCGACCTAAGGCTCGTTACATGGGCAAATTAGAAAATCTAATAGAACTAAGAGATATTACTGCCATAAAATATAAAATGAGGTATAAGAGTTAGAGTTGAAGAATCCCTAGTCAAAATATTCACAATTACAAAGATACATATTACTTAGGATAAATTAATAGCTAGATGAGAAATATATTTTGACTTCTTACCTTAATTGATAACAAGTTTTTGAATAGAGATTAAGTTTAGTGATGAATAGTTTGATGTTCCTATGACTTATAGATTTGTAATTTTTTGCAAAAAATACTTCAAATATTTTTCTCTTCTTTTCAAAATGCGTTTTCAAAATACTAACACTTTTTTTCTTTCTTTATGAATTTTGTGGGTGTAACTCACTGAAAACCCTCATTAGAGAAAACTCGTCTTTTAGGGAAAACCCAGAGGTTTAATGGCTTGTTGCAAGTGCTAAGTGCAACCGTGATTCCTACGAAAGTGAATTAGAATAGGTTACTTTTGTTTTACTTCATTTGTTTTGCTCAAGGGCGAGCAAAAGACAAGTGTGGGGGTGTGATCGTACACGTATATTACATTATTTATTAGTGTATTTCTATATTTATCATGTAATAATCCCTGCTAATTACATTATCTTAATGTTTAATTTATACAGGATTTGATTAATAGTGTGAGAGAAGATAGTTACAAATTCAGGATAACTAAATCAGATTTTTGAGAGAATTTAAATCACAACAGAATTCAGAGCGTATCAAGGAGGATAATGCCAGATCTAGTTCAGTTGAAACAGATTTTAGAGGATTGAGTCGGTTAGCTAAAGAATCAACAAATATAGCATCAAATTCAGAGCTCAAACTGAATAACCAAATGAAGATAAAAACAAATCGGGAATCTACAGACCAACGTCCCCTGGATCTGGCTATATGGCAGATCAAGGCCGCGAAAATGCAGTTTTGGCAACGTTTTCGCGTCAGTCTGGTGAAATCAGGGGGAGCATTTGCTCCCCCTATTTTCATGCGCTTGTCCCTATGTATTTTCTCTTATAAATACTAAAAATTCAGAAGGCGCAGGGGATCGGGAGAGCTGAGAAGGCTATGTTAAAAAGAGTTGTGTGTTGAGTTGTAGTATGAGTTTGGAGAGAACTGAGAGAATTGTAATGATGTTTCATTAATGAAATTCTGTGTTCTGCCATCGAGATCGTTGCACATTTTAGTCAAAGGCTCTTTTGTATGTTGCAATCTTCTTCTTTTAGTTAATTTGTTACTATGTGCTTCTGCTAAAAGTCTCATGCTTGTATTTCTTTCTTTGCAGTTTATAGTGCTACTATATTCTATTATTTTCAGCATCATTTAGATGAGGGAGATTTCAAGGTAACATCAGCAGCAGCGAACCAATCTCTGTATTAATTTCAGGTTTCAATTGTCTCTCCCTGTCTCTCCCTCTCACTCTCCCTCTCTCAATCTTCTTTTCTTATTTATTCTCCTTAGAGGTTAGTAATTTTTTCTTCTTAATTCATATTTTTAATTCATATTGAAGTTTAATTCTTAAAACAAATTTCTAATCCAAGATTATTCATAAATCCCCAATTAGATTAAAGTTAAGTTTCAGATTTCTTAAAAATTGTGTTTTCAACAAGTTTTTATGGATTTGACCCTTTTCTCGCCGCTATGCTAAATCCTAAAGTTATTTAAAGCAAGACTAGCTTTTTATAATTTGTGCGTGGTTCAAACAACGATGGAAAATTTCACAACTTTCGAGCCGCGAACAAAGGGTGATGCCTCGTCTGCCATGTGCGGCACGTACGAGGGATCTTTAGTGTTGAGTGATCACTTGGATCGACCGATCATGTCAAGCGGACCCAGAAATTTATTTTGAGGGTATTTTTACACGAGATTTTTGTGCGATCTTTCTCTCACCTATTCTTTCATACCCCTTTCTATAAATACCTATTCTCTCATACCCCTTTCTATAAATACCTATTCTCAACACTCTTTACATAACTTTTGAGAAAAATTCTTCAACACACTACAAAAATTTCAAGAGCTTCTCAACTCAAGTTTCTCACTCTGTCAAGCCGGAAATTTCTGCTTCTTCAATGAGTGATTCAATATTTCAGTTGGTGTTGTGATTGAGACCGGTTCTTCAAGTTCTACTACTTGATCTCAATCTCCTCAAAAATTTTACTTAAAGATTCTAGATTCAAACTTTGATTTTTCATATTATTTTACATTTAGATTTTATTGTGCCAAGCTAACTTGTGCTAATTCTTCTTGCCATTAGAGTCTCAACTTGTATTCATTTTATTATTGGTATTTGTGCTTTAATTGGTTCTTACATTTGTATAGAGAATAATCTTCTCATTGTATTTGATTATAAGTGAAGAAATTCAACTACTTGGGAAATGGGTTGGTGAAGGTCTACATTTCTGCCCGAAAAGTAAGTGGTTGTAAGGTCTAGACTTCTACTTGGAAAGAAAGTCGTCTGTAAAAAGTTTAAACTTGTACCTGAAAAGGAAGTTACCAATAAAATATTGATTTGAAATCCTAGAGAAGAGGCATTTAGATAATAGAGTAGGCTGATTGGTGGCCGAACCGCTATAAATGCTTATCGGCTCACTTTTCTCTATATCTTTCACTCAACCTTTCTCTTTACTTAATTGTCAATTATATTTGTTCAATTATTGCTATATTGTTTTTATTGTTCTTGATTTGTTCATCTAATTTAATTGGGTTCATTATTTGTTGAATTTAGTTTTGAAACCTTATTCACCCCTCAAGGGTTGCCTATTTGACTTTCAGCTTCAATTTTAGTCGAGTAGTTCATGTAGTCTTTATATATTTCTTTTATTGTATTTTTGGTCTTTTAGTTTCTTTGTATTAGTTTTAGTACCAAATCAGATGCATTCTGATAATTATTTTTTGTGAAGCCTATAAAAGGCCTCATGTACTAGTTAATTGAATGAATAAATAAATTCAAAAAAATTAGTTAAATTCTTTAAATCTGAGTTCTTGTAATTTGAAATTGGTGTATGAAGTGTGAAGCCCGATCTTATGCAAGGGTGTTGAAGTCCAAATCTTATCAGGTTCTTGATCATCATTCATATTGTTTTATTCATTTTCACAAATCCTAGTTTTTCCTCTTCTACTTGGACCAAAGGCAATTGTGAGCTCCAATATTTACATCAGGCACGCTTCTAGATGATAATTATGTCGCCAAGTTTATAACGAGAATAGGACTATTTTTATAGGGAAAATTACAAAAAAATACCTTCAACTACAGGGATATTTTAAACTAAATACTCCAAACTAATTTTCAGTACAAAGTGCTAATCCCAACTAGTTAAGTGATAGCTATTTCTACCCCCAGTTAGTTGACTGTTTATTATAGAATGCACGTGCATTTCACGAGCTTAAAATGGACGAAAATACCCCCACTTGCTTCGCCAAGCCTATAAACGCTGCCAACAACCCAAATCTTGTTGCTTTTTAGTTCTTTCCAGAGACAATCCAACTATGGAGGTAAATTTAATTAAGATCACATTAATGCATTATTCCATCCAAGCCAACAAACTTCACCTCTCTCTCACTCACTCTCTCTCTTTATCTTTCTCTCTCACACACACTAGGACTAACAATCACTCTCTGCTCACCGCACTCCAAGATGACGACGACGAGGTTGCCATCCTCGCTGGCAAACTTGTTGTTCTCTATCTTTCACACTTTGTTCGAGTGGCTCTCCAGCCCAAAGTAGTCCTCTGTGATGTTGTTGCTCTCCCCTGAATTGTTGTTCCCCTCCTCTGAGTTCGTGCACAGGTTCATCTACGGACTCGAATCATGTCCTATATCGCCATAACAAGAGGATGCTGATGCTGGCCTGAATCTTGTTCTCGTTACCCAATCCCTCGGGACAAACAAGAGCTTTGCCTCATCGGTTCGACCCGTGATAGCAATGAAGAAGGACAAGCCATTGGGCCATTTGAGGTCGGGCTCGTGCTCGGGCATCATCCCTTCAGCTATCTGGGTGTGATCAGGAAGGCTGTCACCACCGCGGTAGGGAAAGCTGGACAGGGTTATCCTTGGGTGGCGGCCGACAGGCCGAGCTAGGGCGAATGATGGAAGCTCGGTGGAGGGATTTGGGTGGTGGCAGGGAGAGGCGGGTGAGTCCAGTTGAAGATCGGAGGTGGCGGCCATGTCGGAGTTTGTGTCATTGGGGGCAGAGGAGGAGGAAGGGGAGTTAGTTCTCGGAGAAGAGAAGAGCTACTGTACGGGAAGGAAAATTGAAAGTGTATTGTAAAATTTTCTTGAATCAATGAAAAGTTACAACAACTAAAAATTCCAACTATAAGAGAGAGAAGACACTCAAGCTCAGATCTTCTCTTTATTTAAGGCTGGATTTTTTGCGTGGTGGTTGAAAGTGATTCTTGTTTTTCATTGACCGGTTCTGAAAATCTTCTCTTAGAATCACTGATGGAGTAGTACAACTCATATCCAATGAAATCTCAAAGAGACTCAGGCAAAAACTTGAACTCAGCAAGTTGGTAGAAGAGTTTTAACTCTTTATAAGTATTCATTAGTTGAAAATTTTGATCCCTTTTCAATAGCAAACTGAGATATTTATAGGGATTTCAGGAGTAGAACTGTCCCCTAAAAACCCTGCATGATGGGGGTTAACTCCCCTCATTACGTGGGCAGTACTTAACACCCAGTAATGGGGTAGTTACAACTGAGTCGCAGGACTCCTCTCCAGTTGGAACGCGGGTTTGAGCTCTGTGTTTAACCATTGAGGTAACGCTGGACGTGGGTCATGAGCTTTGCATTTTGGGCGTCAAGGTGGTATTGAAACGCGAGCCTCCAACTCTGTGTTTCCTTATTAATGTGGTATTAGACGTTCGCCTCAAGCTTCACGTTTGAGACGCGGGCTTCAAGCTTTAATGCGGGCTTCAAGTTTTGTGCTTGAGCACTGAAGTGGTACTGAGACGCGGGCTTTGAGCTCTGTTTCTTGGTATTGCACGAGTGGCCTTGATTAGCCTCGCGTCTGATGCATGGACCCTGTTATCTGATGATTTATCTTCAGTAATTTTTAGACAGTCTACAAAGCCCCCTCTAAAATTTTTGAAACTCCGCGGTTAACTGGGATAGGTTTCGAAACACTTTGGACTTTTCTGTTCGCAGCAAGCTCTCAAGACTGGACTGGCAATCTTTCGAGATATTTTGAGCTCGATGTTGTCTGAATTTTGGTCTTCGTGAGTGTACTATTAAACTCTTTGAAGTCACCAGAGATGATCATCGTGCGTGGCCAGATATGCAATCCTGACCTCATCGGTACTCTGAGCTGGTTGTCGGTGTACTATTGAACCAGGAAAATTGCCAACTGCTTTTGCCAATGTACTATTGAACTGATTGTAGAAGCAGAGACTAAACATAGGTGTTGTAGACGCGAAAGTCATTTTGCCTTGAGACACGAACCTTTCCTGAAGTAGAAATGCGACTCTCATTCATTGGAGAGACGCGGACATCGAAGTGGAGGCGCATCTCTCACTTTATTAAAGTGACGCAGACTTCGAGGTGGAGACGAAAACTTCTCTTTGTTGAAGATACGCGGCTCTGCTGTTTTGCCAAGGTGCGAGTTTCCTTCAAAGTGAAGACACACCTTTCACTTGATATAGAATTGCGGCTCTGAGCATTACAAACGCGAACTTGCTTCAAAGTAGAGACGCAGTTCTCGTTAGGAACAGAGGCGCAGCTCTCTTGTTTTGCCGATGTGAGCCAGGGAATACTGAAGAGACATGATCTTTGAAATGGAGACGCAGCTCTTACTTTGTTGAAGTGACGCCGACTTCGAGGTGGAGACGCAAACTTCGAGGTGGAGACGCAGACTTCTCTTTGCTGAAGAGATACAGCTCTGTTAAACGTGAGACTCACATTTGGAGTTCATGACTTAGAAAATTTTATGACTTGTGTCTGCTCTTTTGAAGTCACTAAATGCGAATGTGGTGAACTCCGCATCTTAAAAGCCTTATACGCTCTTTTAAAATCTTAGACGTGAGTGTGGCGAACTCTGCATCTCGAAGTCTTAACGCGGATCTATAATGCCTACATCTGGAGTTCAGAACATAGAATGTTTTAAGGCCCGCGTCTGCGCCTTTAATATATGCCTCACGTTTCAATCATCAGACGCGAGTATAATATCGAGCTTGCATTCAGATCCATATTTTCTATCTTTGCAGAGCGTGGTAAACTCTGCGTCCGCGCGATTCACGTCTGGAGTTCATGACTTTAGATCTGCGTTTGTGTTTCTGGATTCATGTTTTCTGTCTTTGCAGAAATTTAACCCTCGGGTTCTTTCCTTCTTACAGGTTGTGGCCATATCATTGGTACTGGTTCCGGTGTCTTTGCCGCGTTAATTGAGGTAGAGATGAAACGACCAATTCGTTCGATTGGTGACCACTTGAGGAGTCAGAACTTCTGTCCAAAGGCGAGGAAGATCCGTGCGATTCTCGATACATATCTAGACATTATTGGACATGATACACCAGTAAGGTCTCGGATCCTTCTTGATCATAATGAGCATGACACATTTGAAGGTCATGGGAAGAAGGATGTCACCAGTAAGGTCTCAGATCCTCCCTTCACCAATCTTATTCAAATAAATGACAGCAATGAAAAACTCATGCTCATTGTATGACTTTCTGGTGTTGGAGCTTCCCATTAAGTGAAGGATTACAACCTTGTGAAGACATTCACACCAGTTAGTTGGGTGGAATCAGAGTGCTCCCTTGCATTTCGATTTCGAGAAACACTATTGTTCTCAAGAGGAGAGGAAGTTGATCTATTGTTCCTGGCCACAGTCAAGAAGATGAACTTTGTGCATCTTCAATATTTTAAGGAGTGAATGCAACCTTTCGCCGAGCAAGAGGGACTTCTTTGTACTCATTTATTATAACACTCAATCTTATTGCATAAGATAGTATTTTGTATCACTTTCATATTTTTGAATATCAATAAAAGTGACACTTTTTCCTGCCTTCTTATTTGTCTTGACTTCCCTTTTACATTAAAAATCAGACAAGTAAAAGCGATTATCTTTGGTTTGCTAGAAGTGTGATATTTTAACTTAGCAAATCAAAGTTGAAAATTTTTATTTAAGGAGTTTAAAAAGGTTACTATAAAAGGTGTGATATTAACTTGACAGGAGTGAAATAGTTTCTGTGGACTTGTCATTCTATGGATGAGAATGAAAGTGAAGTTTTTACTCTGCAGGGGATTGTGATTGAGTCTATCATTAGAGGTTTAATATTAACATAATTAAGACTCAGTTGGGGAGTAGAGAAAATACTGTTAAAGGTGTGATATCAACCCAATAGTGATTTTAAGTGGACTTGTCATTCTATTGATGAGAATAACAAGTAAAACTAGACCTGTCGGGGATCTAAGTATTTCTTTACCATCGTATGATATAACTTAACGGATTGGATTGAATCTTGTTAGAGGTATGATATTAACTTGACAAGAACGTGAGCTAGAGGTGTATTGTTAACTTAACTCCATGGGAATTTCAGTTTCGTTTGGGAAACAATTAAAGAAACCACTGTCATAGGTGTAGTGTTTGTACGCGTCGGGAAAAAATTGAAACTGCGCAAATTCTTTATTTGATTGTAAAGAAAAATTACAACGGATAAATAATCCGATTACAAGAGAGGGAAGAATTATTGGATCTCCCCTTTATTTAATGTTGGGTTCTTCGTGTAGCGGTGGAGAGTGATTCTTGTTCTCCGTTGATGAACAGAACTGGAAGCTTGATTTTCGGATCTTCTTGCACTCATTGGAAGCCCACTGGTCAGGTATGAAACCTTAATCAGTGGCTAAATTTTTAAAGAGATTAGGAACTCCACTTGAACTCAGCAAGTTTATAGAGTTTTCTCCATTAATGGGGATTAATCTCTCCTTTAAGTGGGGAGAACATGGGAATGACTGACCCGTCATGACTGACAGTTATAGCAGAAACGCGTGTCTCGCGTTGAACACGGACATCACTCTGATGTTGAGACGCAGAGCTCACAGGCTCGCATCTGTGTTGGAACACGGAGCTGCTCAGGCTTGCGTTTGAGTTGAAACGTGGAGCTGGCTGAGGTCCGCATCTGACAAAGGACGCGAGGTCCGCGTCTAGTGATCTCCGCTTCTGACATTGGACCGCGAGGTCTGTGGAATGCGACCTCCGCGTCTGAGGCTCGAACGCGACCTCCGCGTCTGGCATTGGAACGTGACCTCTGCGTCTGGAAGGTTCGCATTTGAGGTTTTATCTTCAATAATTTTTTGATAGCCTGCAGAACCCCCTCCAAAGTTTTTGAAACTCCATGGTTGACTGAGACGGACTTCGAAATACTTTGGATTTCGGTTGAATCTGGACTTTCTATAATCGGACTGGCATTCTTCTGAGAGGCAGTCTCGAGGTTGATCTTGTCTGAATTCTGGTCTTCGTGAGTGTACTATTGAATTTCTTGAAGACTCCAAGAAAGATCATTGTAATTTGATTGTCGGTATACATTGAATCGGTAGAGTTGTCAATTGCTTTTGCTAGTGTACTATTGAACTGATTGCAGTAGCAGAGACATACTCTTTGTATTGGGGGAGAGAGGACGCAGCTCTCACAGACACAGTTCTGGCACACTGATCAAGTGGAGACGCGAACTTCACCAAAGTTGAGACGCGACTCTCAATTATTATAGAGATGCGACTCTCAATTACTGTAGAGACGCAGCCTTTACTTGTTGTTAAGACTTGACTCTTAAGTTTGTTGAGTCGCAGCTCTATGCTTGAGATGCGAAGGTAACGCTCATAGCTTCTTTGGAAGAGTTTTAATTGCCAGAGGTGTGATATTAACTCTACTAGGAAAATTTGAGAAGGTTACTGTTAGAGGTGTGATGTTAACTTGACAATGGGATCAAGACTTGTGATTTGAACAAGTTTTGTGGACTTGTTATTCTATTGATGAGAATAACAAGTGGAGTTTGATCCGCTGGGGATTTGCCAGAGTCTATCGTCAGAGATTTAGTGTTAACATGACTAGAACTCTGTTGGGAATGGAAGTTTGTTATTTGAGGTGTGATATTAACATAACAACGATTGATTTTGTGATCTACGCAATTTAAGTGGACCTGTTATTCTATTGAAGAGAATGACAAGTGGGATTGGATTTGTTAAAGATCCATGGAGATTTTTATCGCCAGAGTTGTAATGTTAACGTAACGGGTTTGAATTTACAATTTGAGCAAATTGAATTGTAGAGGTGTGATATTAACTTGACAAAGATGTGTGCTAGAGGTGTGATATTAACTTAGCGCCACGAAAGTCTCATTTTCACTGAGAAAATTTAGAGAAGATTATTGTCATAGGTGTAATGGTAACTTAACAATGAAATGTATACTAGAGGTGTGATGTTTAACTTAGCATTGAAAGATCTCGTTTTCATTGAGAAAATCGAGGAGATCACTGTTATAGGTGTAATGTTAACTTAACTGCGATTGATTTTGCGATATGAGCAACTGCGTTCAGAAGTGTAGTATTAACTTCACTGATAGATTCTGCGATTTGCGCAGTTTGGTGGACTCGCCATCCTATTGAAGAGGACTGACAAGTTTAAAATTTTGGTCAGAGGTGTGATGTTAACTTGATCTGGATTTGTCTTGCGATTTGAGCAATGATAGGTAGTGAAAAATGCATAATTATCATCATATATACCATCACATTTGCACATTTATTCATATTATAATGCACATTTATTAATATTTCGTTATTTAATGTGTGCAGGCCTCGAATTATTATTTTAATGAGAAATAAAGCTTAAAGAGCCCAAAAGCCCAGATCCAAGCCCATGTTTGAAGCCCAGATGAAAAAGCGCAAATACAAAGAGTCAAAATGCAAATACAAGGGCTAAAAATTGCAAATATCAGAGATAAGGGAAGGATAGACTTCTATCCAACCCTAAACACTTGCAGATGAGGATAAAAGCCCAAGATAAAGAAGAATTTCGTGGAAAGAGGATTTAAAGAAATCTGGATTAAGGGTAACTTGATTACCAAGTTATCTCGAAAATCCAGATTAAAAGGCCAGGATACATATTCCAGAAGCAAAATCCCACATGGACGGACCAGGAGAGGCCCACGCGCCAAAGCGCGTGGCCAGACGTCACTAAATTGCCGCAAATCCGCGGCAAAACTTGGGTTTTTGAGGCAAAGTGGATGAGTCAGGCTACCAGATTTCGTTGGCGACTTCATCCGGGACTCCTCTACATTCTGCACTATAAATATCTCTGCAGGCGCAGCAGAGAGGGGCATCCAGAGACGATTAGGGTTTTCTTTAGCCACTTTATTTAAAGTTGTAATTTTTATTTCATGCTCGTTGTGGAGAAGAAGGAGACGATTGTGTAACCGGAGATTCATCTGAAATAAAGGTCACTCTTTTGTTCTCTTTTAATTTCTGCAAATTTTATTTCTTTTTGTGATCTCTTTGATTTTCAATCTGTGATCTCTTCTTGCTTTCTTTTTCTTTATTTTGCAATCTTTCTCATTAAATAAAAAATAAAAAAATATAAATAATTTGAAAAGAAAAAAAATAATGATGAAGAACTAATCCTCTTAGTGGTTTGCTAAGATTCTTAAAGCAACCCTAGAGCAATTAAAACTTGATCTGATTAATGAACATCTCTAGAAACCCTAGGTTTAAAGGCAACTAATTCTAGAAGATTAAAAAATACTTAAAATTCTTAATCTAGGTTGCATGTTAAAAGAACTTTTCATGACTTCAAACTTAAGAATTAGGACAGCATAAATTTGAGATTAGTCTTCTATTAGGCTGTACCTAGATGTTAGGATGAACCATAGTTGGTTTTTAAATAATGCAACTTAGTTAGAATCGTGTATTAATTTTTCTTGCTTGATATATTTGTAATAACCTAGGGTGAATCATATCAATCTTAAGATGAAGATCAAGCTCTTTAATTTGCAATAGGGTTGTGGTAGAAAATCAGCAAAACCACATCTTTTACATCATACATATCAAGATCTAATCTCTTCTCTCCTATTTTTGAAGACACAGAGGAATCGAGTCGAAAAGCTTGCATCGCATCCTTCCCTGAGGATCACGACCCGCTTGAGCCCTTGCTACAGCGGATTCGCATTGAGACTAAGAATTCTGAACTCTATTTCAATCTATAAAATCTCAATCAAATTTTGGCGCCGTTGCCGGGGAAGGAACGGCACGATTTCCTCGTTCTAATCATTCTTTCTTTTCTGTTGCAGGTACAGAGAACAGGAAACAAAAACAGAGCAGCAGAAAGCACATATAGCTATCCAGTGCCTCTGCCCTCGAAGGCAGAGCACCTGGACCTACAACTTTGCTGCAGAACGCGGCAAAAGCCGCGAATCCGCGGCAATTGTAGTGGACTACTGATATATTTTTCTGCAGGTTGCTCTGCAGTGCAAAATTCTATTTTCTGCTGTGATATTATTTCTCTGTGATCACTCTGCAACTGCTAATTAATAACATTAACCCATTTGTTGAAAATAAAAAAAAAATTTAGACTCTTGCATTTAGGGCACGTGTCTATTTTAATTCTTTTTAATTCTGTTGAAGAGTGCTGGCGACAAGGTACGTTTGCATAGCATATAGATTAGAAAACACTCTTGGTTGTTTATTGCTTTCTTGAGTGATTACTTTTCTACAGCTTTACACGTACACTAATTCATCTTAAGGGCATAACCCATAAGCAAGATAAGGTGGGGATTTCATCACCCTTCCTTGGCCCACAAATCATATCCGTCACACTCACAACCCTAACCTTAAGTAAAATTTGACTAGACGTTGGCCCTAGGTTAACTCGGACTCAATAGGAGATTGACCGAAGGAGGAAAATTGTTCGAAATTAACTCTTGTCAAATCGGTGTCTAGGCAGGGGATTGAGGGCCGAAAGCCCGAAGAACGGTGGTTATTTAATTAAGGAACGTCTCTGACGGAAAACCTCCCACCGGTTTTGCCACCTACCTGGCCGATTAGCTTGTGGTTAACGTCGACAATAGACCTCCTAAGGACAGTCTAAAGTTAGGAGTCGTCTAGGTCAAGGATAACCCTAGATTAGGATTTTTGATTGTTTTTCTTGTTTGATTGGGTGAACTTGTTTGCTGATTGTGCATGCCGCTTGGTCGAGAGACCCACTTACATCCAGGCTAACTAGAACTAGTTCACCACCCGAGCTCAAGCCCGACTCACACATGGCACAACCACAGTCACTCCAAGATAGGTTCTATCCTATTAGAACCTCTCTTCCTTCTTGCATCCAGCTCACTATTGAAAGTGTTGACCCATTTGAACTCAAGCCACAATACATCAACACTCTTCCCAAATTTCATGGACTTGAATCTGAGGATGCATACTTCTTCATAAGGGAATTTGAAGAAGTATGTCTCATGATGAATATACCTAAGTTAGGAGACGATGCTATCAAACTTAGGTTTATCCCCTTTGCTTTGAAGGATTTAGCAAAGAAATGGCTCTACAGTCTAGAGGCCGGTTCAATATCTTCTTGGGATAATTTCATTAAGGCCTTCTTAAAGAAATTTTTCCCGTTCACAAGACTGCACTGATTAGGAAGAATATCCTCCAGTATAAGCAAACAGCCAATGAACCTTTTTGGAAATACTTCGAGCGTTTAAGGATCTCCTTGCCCAAGTCCTCACCATGGGATAGAGAAATGGCGACTTTGCCAAGTTCTCTATGATGGATTAGATTATTCTACTAAAACACTGTTAGAATCCATGTGTCAAGGAGGATTTCTGCAAAAGAATAAAGATGAAGGATGGACATTTTTGAGGAATTAGCTGAAAAATCCATCCAATGGGACCCTACTCCTGAAAAATCTAGGACTAATGACCCTACTTCTTCTAAAGGAGGTATCCATTCCATTGAGGCCAACGTAGCAACCGATGCTAAGTTAGCTGCTGTTATGCGAAGACTTGAGGCTCTTGAAACTAAAGAACAGTCTCTGTGAACCAAGTCAGCCCAACATCTTCGGCGGGCTGTACTTATTGTCAAGATATGAACCATGTGTTCGAGGAATGTCCTGTCTTCATCGCGCATCAAAGCTTGCCCGAACATATGAGTGCGGCCTTCACAAGGCCCGCCAACAATCCTTATTCGCCCACCTACAATCCTGGTTGGAGAAATCATCCCAATTTTTCGTGGGGCCCGAGCAACAATGATCAAAATAGGCCCAAATTCTCCAACAATTTCCAAAATCCGCCCTATCAACAAAATTTCCCTAGTCAAAATCCTCCACCGTCTTTCCAAAATTCACAAATGGAGACAAGACTTTCAAATTTGAAAAAAAAGGTGGATACCCTAGTCAAAAGCACGACACGCTGGCTCAAGTTTTAACTAGGATAGAGATCCAATTGAACCAACAAGAGAGACAGAGGGGTACTCTACCGAGTCAGCCATTGCCAAATCCTAGAATCCTAGGCCAGCCAATGAGGCTCAAGACCCAAATCAGTGTCATATGTTCATACACTCAGATCGGGGAAACAAGTGATAATCAAGTATCCATGCCATCGGATCCATCTCAGCCATCCATTCCACCTAGCTCCACTTCCATTCCATCTAGCTCCACTCCTGCTCCATCCAGCCCCAATGAAACTGAAGCTGAAAAGTCAGCAGGTCAGATGCACCAGCCTATAGCTCCATTTCCAAATAGGCTTAGAAGCAACAACAATGCACATATGGAGAAATTATTAGAGGTGTTCAATCAAGTTAGGCTCAACATTCCACTTCTTGATGCAATCCAACAGGTCCCTAGTTATGCCAAATTCATTAAGGACATGTGCACAAGAAAAGAAAGACTAATGTGCCTAAGAAGGTTTTTCTAGCCACTAACATTAGTGAGCTACTGTCCAACCAGATCCCTATCAAGTATAAGGACCCAGGTTGCCCCACCATTTCTTGCACCATAGGTCGAGCCGAAAATCAATCGAGCACTCCTCGATTTAGGAGCCAGCATCAATTTGCTCCCTTTCTCCGTGTATCAACAACTTGGATTAGGTGAACTCAACCCTACCCAAGTTACTATTCAGTTGGCTGACCGCTCTATCAAAGTTCCTAAGGGAGAAATCAATGACGTCTCATACGGGTAGGAGAATTCATTTACCCAGTAGATTTCATGTCTTAGAGACACAACCTGTGTCTAATCCTAGGTCCCAAACTCCCGTTATCTTAGGAAGACCGTTCCTAGCAACCGCTAATGCAATTATAAATTGTAGAAACGGTTCCATGAGACTGACTTTTGGGGATATGACCAAGGAAGTCAATGTTTTCAACCTAGGTAAGCATCCCTACGATGTGACCGACCAACCCTTGAGGTTAACTCCATTGAGAACATGACGAGTGAGCATAATGATGAGATCATATTTGAGTCAGAGGAAGAGGAAGAGTTAGAAACAAGTGATATCAGTCTTGATGAGATCGAATGGGAATCAAATCTGAGTTCTATAGAGATGGGAGATTCTAGCTTAACTTCTCCACCCATCGAGCCAATTCCTTCTTTGGAGTTAAAAGCCTTGCCCAAACATCTTAAGTACGCCTACCTAGGTGAACAAGAGACGTTACCGGTCATACTTGCATCTAATTTGACCAATAGGCAAGAGGAGGACCTGCTGGCAACCCTTAGGAGACATAGGGAAGCCATTGGTTGGACTATGGCAGATATCAAGGGACTGAGCCCTACGATAGTCCAGCATCGTATCCATCTAGAGGAAGGGGTTAGACCAAAGAGGGATCCACAGCGTAGGCTAAACCCACTCATGCAGGAGGCTGTACACGCCGAAATAGTGAAACTGTTAGATAATGGGATCATTTATCCCATTTCCGATAGCGAATGGGTTAGCCCAATGCATGTGGTCCCTAAGAAGTCTAGTTTTACTGTGGTAGAGAACGACAAGCATGAGTTAGTGCAAACACGATTGCCTACCAAGTGAGAGTATGCATAGACTACCGCAAGTTGAACGCAGCCACTAGGAAAGATCATTTTCCCCTCCCTTTCATGACAAATGTTGGAAAGATTAGCAGGTCATGAGTATTACTGCTTTTTGGACGGTTATTCAGGGTATAACCAAATTCCTATAGCGCCGGAGGATCAAGAGAAGACAATGTTCACGTGTCCATTTGGGACATTTGCCTACCGTCGAATGCTTTCGGCCTATGCAATGCCCCGCCACATTCCAACGTTGTATGTTAAGCTTGTTTCTGATATGGTCGAGCGTTTCCTAGAAATTTTCATGGACGACTTCTCTGTCTATGGAAATTCATTTGACCAGTGTCTCCATCACTTGGAGCTAGTGCTGAGTAGGTGCACCAAAAAGAACTTGACCCTAAATTGGGAAAAGTGTCACTTCATGGTGCAACATGGGATTGTCCTAGGTCACGAGATATCTAAGGAAGGGATTAAGGTAGACAAGGCCAAGGTGGAGATCATAGCGAGACTTCCACTTCCGCGATGCGTGAAGGACATTCGGTCTTTCTTAGGACAAGCCGGATTTTATCGTAGGTTCATTAAGGACTTTAGCAAAATTGCTAGACCCCTTACAAACCTTCTAGCTAAAGACGTGTCCTTCATCTTTGATGATAGGTGCCATAATGCATGGGAGAAATTGAAAATGGAGCTTATCTCTGCTCCTATCATCTCACCTCCGGACTGGTCCAAGCCTTTGAGATCATGTGCGATGCCTCAGATTTTGCGATAGGTGCTGTCTTAGGACAGCGTAAGGACAGCAAGCAGCACGTGATCTATTATTCGAGTAGGACGCTCAATGACGCCCAAATGAACTATACTACAACCGAGAAGGAATTCTTGGCAGTAGTGTTCGCTTGGAGAAATTCCGCCCATACCTACTTGGGACCAAGACCACGATTTTCACTGACCATTCTGCTCTTCGATACCTTATGCTTAAAAAAGATGCGAAGGCCCGACTCATTCGTTGGATCCTTCTCCTCCAAGAATTTGATCTCGAAATTCGAGATAAAAAAGGTGTCGAAAATGTCGTAGCTGACCATCTCTCTCGTGTGCCAAACGCACCTTCTGACGAGCTGCCCTCAATGACAATTTTCCCGATGAGCAACTTCTAGCCATCTCTAAGGAGCCATGGTTTGCTGACATAGTAATTACTTAGTCACAAACCAAACACCACCTAGTTGGTCTAAACAGGATAGATACCGATTCTTGTCTCAAGTTCGGTATTACATGTGGGAAGATCCTTATCTTTTCAAATATTGTAGCAACCAAATCATTAGGAGATGTGTCCCCGACGAGGAAACTAGAAGTGTGCTAGCTTTTTGTCATGAGTTCGCTTGCGGTGGACATTTTGGTCCCCGCAAAACTGCCGAGAAAATTCTGCAAAGTGGCTTTTATTGGCCAACTGTGTTTAGAGACGCATTTGAGTATTGCAAAACTTGCACAAGATGTCAAATGATAGGAGAATTTCCAAACGAAATATGATGCCCCTAAATCCATTCTAGAAGTAGAACTTTTCGACGTATGGGGCATTGATTTTATGGGACCCTTCCCTAATTCGTTTGGGCACCAGTACATCTTGTTGGCCGTAGACTACGTGTCAAAGTGGGTAGAAGCTGTCCCTTGCAAGACAAATGACAACAAAGTTGTTGTCAAATTCTTGAAAGATAATATCATCCCACGCTTTGGAATCCCTCGAGCCATCATTAGCGACAATGGCACACATTTTTGCAATAGAACTTTTGAAGCTCTTATGCGAAAATATGCCATTACTCACAAGTTGTCTACGCCCTACCATCCTCAAACTAGCGGGCAGGTAGAAGTTTCTAATAGGCAAGTCAAGCTCATTTTGGAGAAGACTGTGAATCAGAATAGGAAGGACTGGTCCACCAAATTGGTGGATGCCCTATGGGCATATAGGACTGCCTTTAAGACGATTCTAGGAATGTCTCCCTACAGACTGGTTTTTGGAAAGGCTTGCCACCTTCCTGTCGAGCTAGAGCACCGGGCCCTTTGGGCAATTAAGCAGCTAAATTTCGATTTAGATAAGGCCGGTGAGTTTCGAAAATTACAAATTTCTGAACTAGAGGAGTTGAGGAATGATGCATACGACAATGCAAAGATTGCGAAGGATAGAGTTAAGGTTTTTCACGATAAATTCATCACGAGGAAAACTTTTGTCCAAGGACAAAAAGTTTTACTTTACAACTCTAGACTTCATCTCTTTCCGGTAAATTGAAGTCAAGATGGACAGGACCATTCATTGTTAAGACGGTGTTTCCACACGGAGCCATAGAGATCTACGACCCCAAAAATGGCAATGCATTCAAGGTAAATGGTCAACGTCTTAAAATCTTTTTGGAGTCTGTGCCGGAAGCTAATGCGGCGATGGGTCTTTTTGACCCACTGTATCGGTGATTATATCTTTCTGCCAGTTCATGCATCCATACATTTCATTCATACATTAGGGACAATGCATGAAACAAGTGTGGGGGAAGGATATGTAATAGTCAAAAAAAAAAAAAAAAAGAAGAAGAAAATTTTATAAAAAGGATAATACTTTGACTTATTTTTTGAAAGAAATCTAAGTTAGTTTTAAGGATTAGGAAAATCATGATTAGGATTTCTAAAAACTTGGTCAAATAAATAAATTGTTTAATTTTTAGGTATAGGAGAGAATTGAATAAATAATTAGTCTTGATTTTTACCTTAATGAAATGTGCATACCAAATGCATATCTAGGATTCTAAAACGAAGACCTTTGTGCCTCATATATAAAAAAATAATATATATCACAATTAAGCTGGATACATGTGCCTCAAGAAACATAAGTATTCACGCCTAAAGGTGAGTTCTAAATAAAAATAAAGTCCTTAGTTTTGTGGCCTAGTTCATTCGATTTGAGTCCGCGGGGTGTTTTCTCACCTGGTGCCCTAAAGCCGACGGTTTGGGAGTCATCGACTTTAAGTTCGTTACATGGGTGGATAGAAAGCCTAAGAAGACTAAGAAATATAATATGTATTAACACATCTAATAATCAATAGTTAGGTATGAGGGCCTCAAGAAGCCTTGATACTTATACGAAGAAAATTAGATGAGTTATACATGCAAAAAAAAAAAATATATATATATATATATATATATATATATATATATATTAACACATCTAATAGTCAATTAGTTAGGTATGAGGGCCTCAAGAAGCCTTGATACTTACACGAAAGAAAATTAGATGATGTTATAAAAATAATAAAGAGGCATGAGAGTCCAAGTTAAGGAATTCCTAGATTCACAAGGGTGCGTATGACTTTTGGTAACGAAAAAGACTATATTAGAATTCAATTTTAATCCTTACCTAAAATGAATAACAATTGACTTTATAAAGACTAGGTTTGAAGAATGAATAAAATTGAGGATCCTAAAACTTATAGACTACTTAGTCTCTTCAAATATAAGTCAAATATTTTCCTTTTTATGGATTTTGTGGGTGTAATCCGCTGAAAACCCTCACGAGACAACACTCGTCCTCTAGGGTAACCTAGAGGTTTAACGGCTTGTTGCACATGCTAAGTGCAACCGTGATTCCTACGAAAGTGAGTTAGCTAGTTAGATTTTTCTCTTTCTTTTTGATTTTTACTCGAGGACGAGCAAAAAGATAAGTGTGGGGGTGTGATAGGTAGTGAAAAATGCATAATTATCATCATATATACCATCACATTTGCACATTTATTCATATTATAATGCACATTTATTAATATTTCGTTATTTAATGTGTGCAGGCCTCGAATTATTATTTAATGAGAAATAAAGCTTAAAGAGCCCAAAAGCCCAGATCCAAGCCCATGTTTGAAGCCCAGATGAAAAAAGCGCAAATACAAAGAGTCAAAATGCAAATACAAGGGCTAAAAATTGCAAATATCAGAGATAAGGGAAGGATAGACTTCTATCCAACCCTAAACACTTGCAGATGAGGATAAAAGCCCAAGATAAAGAAGAATTTCGTGGAAAGAGGATTTAAAGAAATCTGGATTAAGGGTAACTTGATTACCAAGTTATCTCGAAAATCCAGATTAAAAGGCCAGGATACATATTCCAGAAGCAAAATCCCACATGGACGGACCAGGAGAGGCCACGCGCCAAAGCGCGTGGCCAGACGTCACTAAATTGCCGCAAATCCGCGGCAAAACTTGGGTTTTTGCGGCAAAGTGGATGAGTCAGGCTACCAGATTTCGTTGGCAACTTCATCCGGGACTCCTCTACATTCTGCACTATAAATATCTCTGCAGGCGCAGCAGAGAGGGGCATCCAGAGACGATTAGGGTTTTCTTTAGCCACTTTTATTTAAAGTTGTAATTTTTATTTCATGCTCGTTGTGGAGAAGAAGGAGACGATTGTGTAACCGGAGATTCATCTGAAATAAAGGTCACTCTTTTGTTCTCTTTAATTTCTGCAAATTTTATTTCTTTTGTGATCTCTTTGATTTTCAATCTGTGATCTCTTCTTGCTTTCTTTTCTTTATTTTGCAATCTTTCTCATTAAATAAAAAATAAAAAAATATATAAATAATTTGAAAAGAAAAAAAATAATGATGAAGAACTAATCCTCTTAGTGGTTTGCTGAGATTCTTAAAGCAACCCTAGAGCAATTAAAACTTGATCTGATTAATGAACATCTCTAGAAACCCTAGGTTTAAAGGCAACTAATTCTAGAAGATTAAAAAAATACTTAAAATTCTTAATCTAGGTTGCATGTTAAAAGAACTTTTCATGACTTCAAACTAAGAACTAGGACGGCATAAATTTGAGATTAGTCTTCTATTAGGCTGTACCTAGATGTTAGGATGAACCATAGTTGGTTTTTGAATAATGCAACTTAGTTAGAATCGTGTATTAATTTTTCTTGCTTGATATATTTGTAATAACCTAGGGTGAATCATATCAATCTTAAGATGAAGATCAAGCTCTTTAATTTGCAATAGGGTTGTGGTAGAAAATCAGCAAAACCACATCTTTTACATCATACATATCAAGATCTAATCTCTTCTCTCCTATTTTTGAAGACACAGAGGAATCGAGTCGAAAAGCTTGCATCGCATCCTTCCCTGAGGATCACGACCCGCTTGAGCCCTTGCTACAGCGGATTCGCATTGAGACTAAGAATTCTGAACTCTATTCAATCTATAAAATCTCAATCAAGCAAGTTTGGTCAGAGGGTGATGTTAACTTGACCGGGATTTCTCTTGCGACTGGAGCAAGTTAGGTCAGAGGTGTGATGTTAACTTGATCGGATTTGTCTTGCGATAGGAGCAAGTTTGGTCAGAGGTGTGATGTGTGATGTTAACTGACCGGGATTTGTCTACTGTTAGAGGTGTAATTTTGAACATACAGTATTTTGAGTGGACTTGTCATTCTATGAAGAGAATTGATAAGTTAAAATTTTACCCCCGGGGAAACATCAAAGCCTTATTGTCAGAAGTGTAATGTTAACATGACAGGTTCGATCTGTAATTATTTTACTGGAAAAACAGTCATAGGCATTTTGTGGTCCTACAATTCCGTGGGTGAAATTGGTAAAGGATTTGAAGGGTATTTTAGGGAATGAGTTGTCAGAGGTAACTGTTAACATGACAAATATTGATTTTCCTAGAAAATAAAGATTTACTGTTAGAGGTGTAATATTTAACATAACAGTAATGGGATTTTGTGATGTAAGCAATTTAAGTGGACCTGTCATTCTATTGAAGAGAATGACAAGTAAGACTAGACCTGTCGGGGATCTAAATATTTCTTTACCGTCAGAGGTGTGATATTAACTTAACGGATCAGATTGAATCTTGTCAGAGGTGATATTAACTTGACAAGGACGTGAGCTAGAGGTGTACTGTTAACTTAGCTCCATAAAACCTTCAGTTTCATTGGGGAGACTGAAGATATCACTGTCATAAGTGGTGTTAAACTTGACAGTGGAGGTAATGCTAGAGGTGTGATGTTAAACTTAGCATTGATCATCTCGACTCCGATACGAAAGTTCGAGGAAGGTCATTGTCATAGGTGTATTGTTGAACTTAACAATGAATTGGATGCTAGAAGTGTGGTGTTAAACTTAGCATCGCTCATCTCAGTTTCGATATGGAAGCCTGAGGAAAAGTGACTGTCAGAGGTTTATATTGAACTTGGCAGCAATTTTAATCACTGTCAGAGGTAAAGTATTAACATAACATTAGTTTATCAGAGGTGTAATGTTAACATGACAATAGTTGGTTGCGATATGAGCAATTCTTAGGGCTTGTCATTCTATTGATGAGAATGGCAAGTGGGTTTGGAGTGTCAGAGGTGTAGTATTAACTTGACAATCATTGATTTGCGATATGAGCAATTTTAAGGACTTTTCATTCTATTGATGAGAATGACAAGTGGAGTTTGGAATGTCAGAGGTGTAGTATTAACTTGACAATTTGGTTGATTTGTGATTCCATGTAGAGGAGCGACAAGTAAAGCTTGTACTCATTGGGGAGTATTGAAATTTCATTATCAGAGATTTGATATTAAACTTAACAATGATTGTATTTGTGACCTACCACTCTATGGAAGAGAATTGGTAGGGGTGGAAAATAAAATGAATTGTCAGATGTGTAATATTAACGTGACAATCATTGATTTTCTAAGGACATGGGAGATTCGTCGTTAGAGGTGTATATTAACATAACAGCGGAGATTTTAAATGAGTTTTATTTTCAGAGGTTTATATTAACTTGATTGAATCCACTGGGGATCGGGGAATCCGGCTTGTCAGAGGTTTACTATTAACATGACAAGTCCCAGTTCATTTCATTGGAGAGATGAACACAGAAATTTTTGTGGCCCTACCATTCTATGAAAAAAAAATTGGTAACAGATTTTGGAGAGGATGAGACCAGTCCCATAGGATTTTAGCAAACTTCTATTCAGGCTCGTGTTTTCACGTCTGAGAAAGGACGCGAGATCTGCGTCTGGCGACCTCGCGTCTGACTGAGTAAGGACGCGAGGTTCGCGTCTTGCGACCTCCGCGTCTGACATTGGAATGCGAGGTTTGCGTCTGGCGACCTCCGCGTCTGACATTGGAACGCAAGGTCGCGTCTCTTGGAGGAGTTTAAGTTTGAAGCCTTACACGCTAAAACTGACGGCTCAGTCAAATGAAAGTTGCAGTGACAATCAGAGAGCACCGTCGAGATGAACTGCTCGCAATGACATTCAAACCCATTGGATGAGAGCTTCTCAGTTCATATTTGAACTTGGCCTATTGGGCCTGAGCGCGAACCTCGCGTTTCTGAAGTGAAACATGGTGATCTCATTCTGACGTAGCCTCCTGCTGAACGCGTGTCTTGCGCTTTTAAATAGAAACGTGAAGGTCATCCTTTAACACTGCCAGTGACTCTCGAATTTTAAAATTGAAACGCTAACGTCATGTTCTGGCGTGGCCTTAGGTGAACGTGGGTCTCGCGTTTTAAAGTGAGACGCAGATCTCGCGTTTTGGCACATCTTGAGGCTGGATGCGAACTTCACGTTTTGACGCTGAAAACACACAGCTCGTGAACGCGAGCATCGCATTTTTGTTGCAAAAATGCGGGGCTGAAAGCGAGCTTCGCATTTGGTGTAGAAATGCGGGGTGGAAAGCGAGCTCTGTTTGCTGATGATGAAGTTGACGTCTTTGTCGACGATCAGCAATCCGTTTGGCTCACAGGAAATTGATGCGAACCCCCTGCAAATTGAGTTTGCTGAGCCTTGGGAGGAGTTTTGTGGCGAGATTGGCCTCCACGGCTATGTTGGTCGTGAGCCAAGACAACTGGCCTTGAGGATCTTTGAGAGATGTTGTAATCACCTAGAGGGAGGGTGAATAGGTGATGGCTAATCTAATGGTCAATTAATGCGGAAAAAAAACTTATTTAATACAAAACTAAAACTTTTGAACTAAACACCACGTATAACACAAGAGTGTAGCCGGATCCCCGTGAAGGGCTTGGCTCAACTCCTCAAGATTCCTCTAAATAAGAGTTGAGGTGCCACGTTGGCTCTCTTGGTTGAATACAAGTGTTAGCAAACAATCCCCAAGCATATAACAATTAAGCACACAATATATCAAGCATATAAAGATAAAGACAATATTAGCATGCAAGATATAAAACAAGAAGAGATAGAGAGAGAGCAATCGCAAACACGGGAGATTTGTTTCAAGGTTCGAGCACACTGCTCTACGTCCCCGCCTTCAACACTAGATTTTCACTAAAAACCGATCCCACCGGATCACTCGGTGCCGCAACACCTACAGGGCGAGTTCACACTTGAACTCTTTGGACTCTCTAGTCCCTTCACTCGTTCCCGCAAGAACACACCGCAAGCCCACTAGCTCGCCGAGGCCGCACCTCAAACAAAGAGTTCACACGAGAACTCGAAACACCGCGAACCCGCAAGTCTGCCTCCTCAAATACAAAGATGAAACTTTGGTGATCACAACACTTTGATCACCTAAAATTCTCTCACAACAAATATCCCTATAGGTAGATATAGTAATGGATAGCTCAAGTGTTTGTGTGAGAAAACTAGGATTGAAATGTTGGAGGAAAACTCAAGAAATCACTTTGAAAACTCTCTTGATAAACTTCTCTTTTGATTGGAAATATTTGCTCTCAAATAAGTGGAGAAAACCTCTTAATAGAGTAGGAAAAACTATCTTTAAAACTCTCCAAAAATCTTAACTAAAACAGCCCCCAAAAGCCCCATTTTATAGGGTTCCCAAAAACTAGCCGTTGGGAGCCAGGATGACCTGTCGGTCGAACCGCCCGATCGACCGGCCAACGATCAGATTTCTGACCGTTGAGCCAGCAGTCGACTGGCCGGTCGACCGTGGCAAGGATACAGAGAGCTAAGCTCTCTGCCGGTCGACCGCCCGATCGACCGGGGCCTTTCCAGAGAGCAGCTACTCTCTGGCGGTCGACCCTGCGGTCGACCGACCCATCCTGTGCACTTCTGTGCACGTCGGTCGACCGTTCCGATTGACCGGCTCCTGGTCCGGTCGACCGTTCGGTCGACCGCCAGAGCCTGGCAGGCCAATACAGGAAAATAAAACTTGGGTTTTTTATTTTAAATTAAATCCCATAAAATCTCTAAGAATCTACAAAAATAGGTTCAGTATTATACTTTAATAAACGAACATGTTTGAACAAAATCAAGACATGTTACAAACAATTTGAACTATTTTTATAACTTAAAAATTTTAGCTAAAAACGAAAACTGTATTTTTCCAAATTGGTTTTCCAAAACTTATTTTTCCAAAACTTCTCCAAATACAAAAACAAGATATTTTAAACTCTTTTAAAGCATAGAGTGTATGGATATGATCCACTACACATACATGGTGAAATATCTATGTTTTTGATAATAAGCACTAAAACGGTTTTGGTTAAAGATATGTATATAATAAACTCCAAAACTAAACCGGTATTTTTTAAAAGAAGACTCTTTTGTATTTTTTTCAAAATAAAAATTCTTTTATGAAAACTCATCTAAATCAAGAGTGTGTGTGTGTATATAGTACACTTGAGCAATCCACCAACTATTCTATCATTCACATTTTAACTAAAAATAAAGTCTTATAAAAACAAACCTAGACTCAAGTCTTGATCTTGAAGGTCTTCACTTGAAGTCTTCACATCTTCTCGACTTGGTCCAATTTGATCCAAAGAGCTAGACTCCTCTTGAGTACTTGATGTGGTCTTGATGCACAAGCTCTTGAATCAAACCGTACTAGCTCCAAAACTTGACTTTAAATCCTTTGATGAAGCTAAACACCAACTAAAATCTTGATCATAAATCTGAGACTAATTAAACACAAGATCATTAGTACTATAACTACATGAGTTGATCATCATCAAAATTAGAGTGATGGGCCTTTGGGCCAACAATCTCCCCCTTTTTGATGATGACAAAACTCATGGAGTTATATATGCATGGATTAAAGTAAAGCTTCAAAGAAGCTCCCCTTAACTCATGCATCACAAGAAATAAATAGATATGCAATGAAAGCTCATAAACATGTATGCAAATACAAGGAGATAAACATGCCAATCAAGCATTAAACTCATCAAATTCTTTTTCTCCTATTTGCAAAACAAAACAATATGCATAAATAAGAAATCTTTAAACATGCATATATATCTAAAATACTTCTCCCCTTTTTGTCAATCATCAACAAAGGGGTTAAAGTAAAAACAAAACAATGTTCTCCCCTTTTTGTCAAAAACAAAAAATCAATAAAGGGTGAACTCAAATCAATCAATAATGGATATATGCGATATACATTCATGAAGAGGAAGACGTTAAGTTAACTTCCCTACATATATGCATTACATGAAGAAAGGATGACAAGCCCTAACTCACATAACGCATAATATGCAATGCATAAGAGGAGATGTGAAGCTCCCCCTACACACATGTACCGCATAAAGAAGAGTTGTCAAGCTCCTCAATATAAGATACACTCAACATGAATCTATATGTAGAAGAGATGTTAAGCTCCTCTTGCATATAGGCAATACACATCAAAACATTTTTAATTTTCTCATTAAAATAAAATTTTGAATTTTTTCTCAATAAAACAAATTTTGAGATATCTTAGTAAATTAATTTTAAGATACCAAAATTTAAGATACCAATAGTAAATCAACATTACAAATTTTGAACTTTAAACCAAAAATAGAATCATATTGATACCAATTGAAGATTATTGCACATATTTGATATCAATAAAAATACCAATTTTAAAAATAATGCATAAGCTTATTAAAATATCAATTGAGATACCAATTGAAAATAACGATTTGAATCAAGCTTAGCATAAACAACCTTTATGCTTTAAACATGTAAATATCTTGAAAATCAAGCACAAACAAATCATATATATGTATGAAAAATGAAAATATCAATAGAAATTGATATATATGAAATGAAGCATACATATATAGAAAATATGAGTATATACAAAAAAAATATCAATTGAAAATATGATGTAAATCAAGTATATAACTCATAAACTATCACCCTTTTTATGCACAAGGTAAAAGATTTTCAATAAGGCTTGCAAGGCATACTCGCCCATTCGTCCACCATAAGGGGATAGGTAGGGGTTGTCAAAAATAGAGTTTGAAAAATATTTTATAGTGAAAAATACTACCAATTGAAGAATAAATTACTAGTTAAAGATAATTTTGAAAAACTAGTTAAAGATCCTTCAAAACATGAAACCAAATATATATATATCCATGAAGCAAGCTAAGAACACAAGAATTGACACTCAAAATCTATAAGGCTCAAAAATAATCATGAAACAAAGTAATGAGAAAATAAATAAAGTGAGTGTACAAAAGTCATGTAATTAGCATTTTCCATGAAGATAATCAATGAAGCTCAAAACAAGCATGAATCAAAACATGAAAAACATGAAATTTATTTTCATAAAAAATAAACTTCTAGGTATATGTATGATTTATCCAATCCTAACAATATGCATACATATCCCAAACATAAAAAGAGTCCATAATGTAAATTGCATGAAGGCAAATGACTCATGGGGTATACATGTATATTTATTAGATTTGAATATAAAATACATATACATGAAGTAAAACATGAAAATAGGCAAAACAAGTGTAAATGAGAAAATCATCAAAACTAGGCTATACATGTGCATATAGTGAGTACAAATGAACAATGAAGTGCAAATGTATATGAATCAAATGTTGCTCACTACTTGTACAAGTATATATCCAAGTTTTGACAAAAGCTACATCTAAACTAGTATTTACCACATGAAGTACAAAACAAAAAAAACATGAACATTTTAACAAACACTAAAATATGCTAAAAAATCATCAATTATAAAAGCATGTAAATAAAATAGGAGTTTAGAGATATTTACCAACCAAAGAACTATGCTCTAAGTCTCCAAAACATGGTGGTTGTTCTACCAAACTTCCTTGATAGTGGTGCATCAAAAGTATGTCCATCATGTCCATGTTCATCCACCACCAAGGCACCAACTCTCTCACGTCGTGTGAGAGCCCGCACCTACAACAAAAGCACAAGGTGGGGATTTGATACCCTTTTCTTTTAGGTCCATGTGGGTTAGTCTTATAAGGAACCCAAATATTTTTGTTAGCAAAATTTGAAGAATTATCTTATCATAACAAAACTTTGCTAAATGGCCTTTGCGGCTGCAATGTGTACACTTGTACACTCTAAGATGCATATGTGTATGAGTGTGCATATGCATGATGTGGGTGATGTGCATGAACATGGAAAACTTGTTTCTTTTGAAACAAGGATTCCAATTTTTTATGGTTAAATGCACAATTGCTCAAAGTTGAGCTTAAACAATCAATTCTATTTTTTCAAAAATTTAATCTCATTTTGATTAATAGTGGCATGTAAAGCATGGTGAGAATGAGAATCATTTTTCTTATTCTTTTTAGAAACATTCCTTTTTCTCTTTCTCCAATTTTTCTTTTCAAGGAATTGTTTTCTTTCAAAGCAACTTCCTTTTGTTTTTCCACCAAACCAATTTTATTTTTCAATGAGGTATTTTCTTCACAAAGATCATTTAATTTAGAAAGTAAGGAAATATTTTCATTTTCAAAGATTCATTTTCTTTGAAATAATTTCAAAATTTTCTGTAAAAAATCTTTTTATTTAACATGCAATCAAATTTCTTTTTCATTTTCTTTTTATCTTTCTTAAGCATGTCATATTTTTCAAGAAGTTGTTGACAAAATGATTCAAGCTCATCATAAGACATATCAACATCTTCTTTTAACTTGGATTCGGTAGTTACCTAGGGGAGTTATCCCCTTAGACTATGTAGCACACGTTGGAAGCGTCACTTTCAACATCCGAGTCGCTCCCCGAATAATATTGTTCATTTTCGCCAAGGGAGATGATGGTGTTCCAAACTACAAAAGCCGAATCAATGTTAGAGACCCTAGATAAATATTCATCATTTAGGGTCTCTTCAAAGCAAGAATGGACTTTGCATTAGCCTCAATATTTTTGCCATTTAAACAATAAGAATCTCTAGTAGTGGCAAAATAAACATGAATGCCTAGGGATTTGAGGTACAAAGACATCTTAACCTTCCATGTTTGGATGTTAAGAATGTCAAAAGTGGGAGGTGACATGAAATCCATAGTGTGTGTACAAATATTGTGATTAGCTATAAAATGAGAATCTTTAACTCTAGGTTGTAAGACCCAAATCAAGAGCAATTGGCTCTGATACCACTTGTAATCACCTAGAGGGGGGTGAATAGGTGATGGCTAATCTAATGGTCAATTAATGCGGAATTAAAACTTATTTAATACAAACTAAAACTTCTTGAACTAAACACCACGTATAACACAAGAGTGTAGCCGGATTCCCCGTGAAGGGCTCTGGACTAACTCCTCAAGATTCCTCTAAATAAGAGTTGAGGTGCCGCGTTGGCTCTCTTGGTTGAATACAAGTGTTAGCAAACAATCCCCAAGCATATAACAATTAAGCACACAATATATCAAGCAAATAAAGATAAAGACAATATTAGCGTGCAAGATATAAAGACAAGTAAGAGATAGAGAGAGAACAATCGCAAACACGGGAGATTTATTTCGAGGTTCGAGCACACTTGCTCTACGTCCCCGCCTTCAACACTATGAAGGATTTTCACTAAAAACCGATCCCACCGGATCACTCGGTGCCGCAACACCTACAAGACGAGTTCACACTTGAACTCCTTGGACTCTCTAGTCCCTTCACTCATTCCCGCAAGAACACACCGCAAGCCCACTAGCTCGCCAAGGCCGCACCTCAAACAAAGAGTTCACACGCGAACTGAAACACCGCGAACCCGCAAGTCCGCCTCCTCAAATATAAAGATGGAACTTTGGTGATCACAACACTTTGATCACATAAAATCCTCTCACAACAAATATCCCTATAGGTAGATATAGCAATGGATAGCTCAAGTGTTTGTGTGAGAAAACTAGGATTGAAATGTTGGAGGAAAACTCAAGAAATCACTTTGAAAACTCTCTTGATAAACTTTCCTTTTGATTGAAAATATTTGCTCTCAAATAAGTGGAGAAAACCTCTTAATAGAGTAGGAAAACTATCTTTAAAACTCTCCAAAAATCTTAACTAAAACAGCCCCCAAAAGCCCCATTTATAGGGCTCCCAACTAGCTGTTGGGAGCCAGGATGACCTGTCGGTCGACCGGCGGTCGACCGGCCAACGGTCAGATTTCTGACCGTTGAGCCAGCGGTCGACCGGCCGTTGACCGTGGCAAGGATACAGAGAGTTAAGCTCTCTGCCGGTCGACCGCCCGGTCGACCGGGGCCTTTTCTAGATAGCAGCTACTCTCTGGCGGTCGACCGTGCGGTCGACCGGCCCATCCTGTGCACTTCTGTGCACGTGGTCGACCGTTCCGGTCAACCGGTTCCTTATCCGGTCGACCGGTTGGTCGACCGCCAGAGCCTGGCAGGCCCAAATACAGGAAAATAAAACTTGAGTTTTTATTTTAAATTAAATCCCATAAAATCTCTAAAAATCTACAAAAATAGGTTCAGTATTATACTTTGATAAACAAACTTGTTTGAACAAAATCAAGACATGTTACAAACAATTTGAACTATTTTTGTAACTTAAAAATTTAGCTAAAAACGAAAATCGTATTTTTCAAATTGTTTTTCCAAAACTTATTTTTCCAAAACTTCTCCAAATACAAAACAAGATATTTTAAACTCTTTTAAAGCATAGAGTGTATGGATATGATCCACTACACATACATGGTGAAATATCTATGTTTTGACAATAAGCACTAAAACGGTTTTGTTAAAGACATGTATATAATAAACTCAAAAACCAAACCGGTATTTTCAAAACGAAAACTCTTTTGTATTTTTTTCAAAAAAAAATTCTTTTATGAAAACTCATCTAATCAAGAGTGTGTGTGTATATAGTATACTGAGCAATCCACCAACTATTCTATCATTTACATTTTAACTAAAAACAAAATCTTATAAAAAACAAACCTAGACTCAAATCTTGATCTGAAGGTCTTCACTTGAAGTCTTCACATCTTCTCTGAAAATCACCTAGAGGGGGGTGTGAATAGGTGATAATGCTAATCAATGCACGAATAAAAAATATGATGCAACAATCTCCCAAAACAAGACTAGAAGCCAGATTCCCCGTGAAGGGCTCTGAACTTCTCCTCGTGATTCCTCTGGATATGAGTGGAGGTGCACAATGCAATCTTGTTGTATGGGACTATGATTGACAAGATGAATGAAACAAGTGAATATTGCAATGAAAATAGAGAGCAAGTAATAAGAGCAATGAAAGTAAAGCAAGAAGCAAGAGCAAGTAAACCAAACGCAAACACCGAGAATTTTTTCGAGGTTCGAGCACCAGCTCTACGTCCCCGCCTTCCCCGAAGGATTTCTAACCACTATAACTTCACAAAGATTACAAATACACGGAGTACCCAACTCCACAATCTCAAGTACAAGTTCTCTCTTGGTGATCAAAAGACCACAAACTCTCTTTTGAAAAGTTCTCTTCCCTTACAAAAATCCTTGTAGAACAATGAGAGGATTGAAGCTCTTGTGTGTAAGTGGAAAAGAAAAAGAAATCAGAGAGTCTTTGGAAAACACTTCAGAAAATGAGAGAAATATTCAGCACAAAAACCAAGAAACAAAGCTCTTTGAATGCCTTAAACTTTTGAAACTTTTGCAAATTTTTCTTGTGATCAACTTCTCCCTAAACACCTCTATTTATAGTAGAGGGCTAGGGTTTAAGATAAAACTCACTTAAGGCCAATTAGAAAAGTATTAGAATCAGTAAATATCATTTAAACCCTTTTTAGAGAGAAAAAGACAAAAATTAAATAGCTCAGAAAACTAGCCATTACTGTTCAAACGGCTCTCTCGGTCGACCGATCGGTCGACCGAAGTACAACAATTAAGAGCCATGCCGCTCTCGGTCGACCGCCCGGTCGACTAATAAATACAGAGAGCAAACGACTTACAGTCAGGCAGGTTTTCGGTCGACCGTGAAACATGCACACGGATACTCACACTGCTGCCAGAACCTCGGTCGACTGGGACGGTCGACCGACTTGACCTGACACAGGGTCGATCGGCGGTCGGCCGACCGTCTCAGGTCAAAAGTCAAAACAGAAACAGATTTTTGAGGGGAATTAAAATAAAACAAAGTAGTTTTGAATAGAGATATATATAAAACATAAAAATGAGTTTGTAGGCAGAAGATTATATACAAAAATATTTTGTACATATTATAGGAAATATTTTTGGAAACCAGATGTGTGCAAAATGTGTGTGAAAGAGCTTCAAACCTATTCACTATTCTTTAACAAAACTATAAACTAAAAACAAATCTAATTAATTATCTTGAGCAATCTTGAAGTCTTGAGCCATGCAATGCCTGCTAGAGCCTTCTCTTCTATGTTCCTTCCTTGATGTGCAAAACGCCTTCTTTGCTTCATGACCTAGAAGTTTTTGCAATAGCTAAGCAATGGCCTCCAAATATGGTACTAACCTGAAACTTATCTTAAACAAACTAATTAGTACCAAATAGCTCTTATTTTTTTGTTATCATCAAAACTCTAAACAAATGGAGAGTGTAACCTTTGGGCCAACAATCTCCCCCTTTTGATGATGACAAAACAAATAGGCTATAAACAAAAATATAGGGGAGAGAAAGCTCCCCCTCAAATTATGCTATATTAAACAAAGAAAAACAATGTAATTTGTAATTTGTAAGTAAACATCATGAAACCAAAAAACCATAAACACCATGAGATATAAAAAACTTGCAAAACACTTAAACTCAAATTACAAGAATTCATGAAAAACACATCAAAAACTAAAAACATATATAAACTCATATGGAACCAAAACCATATGAACTTCATATTTCCATACATAAACTCATTCTCCCCCTTTTTGTCATACATCAAAAAGGATCAAGAAAATATTGTTATTCAATAACACAAACATTAAGTTCACCACATATGAAAGAAAATCTAGCAAAATCAAGTGGTTTAGTGAAAATATCGGCAAGTTGCAAATCCGTAGAAACATAATCAAATATATATCTTCTTTCTCAAAATGATCTCTAAGAAAGTGATATCTAATCTCAATGTGCTTGGTCTTACTATGTTGATTTGCATCTTAGTCATATGTATAGTACTAGTATTATCACAAAATATTTTATATGGTTATAATGCAAATCATAATCAAGGAGAGTATGTTCATCCAAAGGACTTGTGCACAACAAGCCCCGCGACAACATACTCCGCCTCGGCGATTGAGAGAGCTACGGAATTTGTTTTCCTAGAGGACCATGAAACAAGACAATTACCAAGAAATTGACATGTCCCACTAGTACTCTTTCTATCTACTCTACAACCCGCATAGTCGGCATCCGAATAACTCGTCATTGAGAAATCTCTGATTTTCGGATACCAAAGACCCATTCCAATTATGCCCTTAATATAACGAATAATGCGTTTTACCGCAATAAGATGGGACTCTTTGGGACACGATTGAAATCTAGCACAAAGACACACACTAAACATTATGTCCAGCCTACTTGCCGTCAAATACAAAAGACTACCTATCATGCTTCTATACAATTTAATATCAACATTTTTACCTTGGTCATCCTTATCAAGCTTGGTTGTAGTTGCCATGGGAGTGTTGCAAACTTTAGAGTCTTCAAGTCCAAACTTCTTTACGAGTTCCTTTGCGTACTTGGCTTGACATATGAAGTTCCCATCTTGCAATTGCTTGATTTGGAGTCCAAGAAAGAAATTCCATTCACCCATGGAAGACATTCAAACTCACATTGCATAACCTTTTCAACTCCTTGCATAAAAACTCATTAGAAGATCCAAAAATTATATCATCAACATAAATTTGCACAATTAAAATGTTATTATCAACATGCTTAGTAAAAAAAGTTGTGTCTACTTTGCCTTTAACAAAATCATTTGAAATGAGAAAACTAGAAAGCCTTTCATACCAAGCTCTTGGAGCTTGTTTCAATCCATACAAAGCTTTATCAAGTTTGAAAACAAAATTAGGATGAACATGATAACAAACTGGGAGGTTGTTCAACATAAACTTCTTCATTTATAAAACCATTCAAAAATGCACTTTTCACATCCATTTGAAAAAGTTTAAATTTTTAAAAGATGCAAAAGCTAGTGTCATCCGTATGGCTTCAAGCCGTGCTACGGGTGCAAAGGTCTCCTCAAAGTCAATTCCTTCAACTTGAGTGTAACCTTGGGCCACTAACCTAGCTTTATTCCTAATGACATTACCGGACTCATCCATCTGTTTCTAAAGATCCACTTAGTACCAATTATTGGTCTATCGTGGGGCCTAGGAACAAGGTGCCAAACTTGGTTGCGCTCAAATTGATTGAGTTCTCTTGCATGGCTAGCAACAATAAGAGTCCGCCTCGGCTTCGAGGATGCTTTTGGGTTCAAAATGAGAAATGAAAGCAAAGTTACCACATAAGTCATGGAGCTTGGAGCGAGTTGTTACCCCTTTAGAGACATCACCTAAGATGAGTTCCTTGGGTGGTTTATAGCGAATCTCCAATCTTTGGGAAGCGGTTGAGAGCTTTCTCTTTATCCTCTTGAACATCACCAATTGGTTCTTACTTTTCTTCTTGAGCGGGTGAGTCCTTCAAGGATAGTCTCTCCATGTCTTCACCTAATGGGTCAACCTCCACAACATTCTCAACAACCACATTAGATTCTTCAAATTTAACATGCATGGATTCTTCAATGGTAAGAGAAGATCTATTGAATACTCTATAAGCTTTGCTAGTAGTAGAATATCCAACAAAGATTGCTTCATAAGCCTTAGCATCAAATTACCCACGTTATCTTAGTATTCAAAAAAACACTTGCATCCAAAAACTTTAAAATATGCAACATTTGGTTTTCTAGAATGATACATTTCAAAAGATGTTTTGGAAGAATTCTTACACAAATAAATACGATTTGATATGTAGCATGCGGTGTTTACGGCCTCGCCCATAGATATTGAGGGAGGTCATATTCACTTATCATGGTCCTAGCCATCTCTTGAAGTGTTCTATTCTTTCTTTCTACAACTCCATTTTGTTGTGGAGTTCTAGGATATGACATTTCATACTTGATTCCCTTTTCATCACAATAAGTCATGAAGAGTTGGTTAACAAACTCACCACCTCTATCACTCCTTATTTTCAAAATCGAAAAACCTTTTTCTTTTTCAACCCTTTTTCGAAAAATCTTGAAATGAGAAAAAGTTTGATCTTTGTGTTCCAAAAAGAAAACCCAAGTAATTGGGAAAAATCATCAACTAAAACAAATGCATATCTACTACCATTTAAGCTTTTAGTTTTAGTTGGTCCAAAAAGATCCATATGAATTAATTCTAATGGCCTAGTTGACATGATATCCTTGATTGGTTTGAAGGAAGACTTGGTTTGTTTCCAAGTTGGCACGCACCACAAATGCGGTCTTTCTCAACTTCAAGCAAGGTATACCCTTCACCAATTCCTTAGAATTAATCCTAGAAAGATGGTCAAAAGATGCATGTCCTAATCTTCTATGCCAAAGCCAAGAATTTTCATCAAAAGCATTCAAGCATTTAGTAGAACAATCTAAATTAAGCATGTCAATGATATAAACATTATTGTCACGAAAACCGGTGATAATACAATCATTGGTTTTAACATCAAAAATCTTGCAAGAAGAATCATCAAAAATAATTTTAAGTCCACGGTCACAAAGTTGACTAATACTAAGCAAGTTATGCTTCAATCCATCAACAAGAGCTACATTTTCTATAATAAGAGATGCACAATTTGAATGTTACCTACACCGATGATAGTTCCCTTGGAGTCATCCCCGAAGGTGACGGTGCCACCTTCCATGTACCTTGATAGGGTTGTAAAGTTATTGATGTCCCATGTCATGTGTCTTGAACAACCACTATCAAGGTACCACCGCTCCTTACGTCTTGGAGCCTTGTGTGTACCTACATCAAATAGTTTTAGGACTTGATTTTGGTACCCACATTTTCTTGGGTCCTAAAGAGTTAGTGCCATGAGCCAAACAAGATTATTTGATCTATTTACTTGGTCATAACAAAACTTAGCCAAATGTCCATTCTTACCACAATAAGTACATCTATACACTCTACCATATTTAAAAGCATAGTGAGTGTGAGACTTGTGAGCATGTGTGGATTTAGCATGAGTGTGGTGTGAAGTGTGAGCAAGAGGAATCTTTAGCATGAGAGGTGTGCTTTTTAGAAAATATTTCTTCAATTTTCTTAGTGTTAAAAGCACAATCCTTCAAAACCTTTTCAAAGTCAACAATTCTAGTTTAAAGAAGAAATTTCTTTTTCATCAATCTTAGGAAATTTGCTTTACATGCAACTTTGTAAGCACTAAATCCATTTTGAGTAGAAATGAGATTGGAAGAAATTTATCTTTTCTCTAGAAATAATAGCAAGTTGATTTTTAAGAAAAGCAACTTCCTTTTCTAATTTAGAGCATTCAATCTTTTTATTATCATAGGTTTCGGAGAGTTCAACAAAAGCATGTACAATAACTTCTTTGCTTAATTCATCATCTTCATCAAGAGGTTGTGGGGTTACCTTTGGTGTGTTTGCCATGAAACACATGTTCGCCGTGTCCACCTCGTCTTCGGATTCGCTTTCCGAATCCCATGTGGCTTTGTAGGCTTTCTTTTCAACCGGCTTCTTTGGCTTGAAGGAGGAAGTCATCTTCTTCTTGAAATCCGGGCAATCCGCCATGATGTGTCGGGCTTTCGGCAATTCTAGCAAATGATTCTTCTCTCCTCTTTTCCTTCAAACTTCCTTCTAAAGTTGAGCTTGTTCTTCCGGTACATTCTCTTCACGTTTCACACAAGAAGGGAGAGCTCCTCATCTTCTTCTTCATCTTCTTCATCGTCATCAGAGTGGATGAAGACTTGAAAGCAATAGATTTCTTCTTTTCAGGAGCGGCATCTTCTCTTGCCTTCTTTCCATCTCATGAGTCTTCAAGTTGCCGATGAGACTTATAAGATCATTTCATCCTTGTCGTTCAATTCTTTTAAGGTGGTGGCCTTTATCTCTCATGATGAAGGAAGAGCCCGAATCACTTTCTGCACCTTTTGGTCATTAGAAATATCATCACCTAAAGAGAAAGAGCATTGGTGATTTTAGTAAACCTGTAATCATGCAATCAATAGATTCATCATCAATCATTTTAAAAGATTCATATTGGGACCTCAAGAGATCTATCTTAGCTCTCTTAACTTGTGATGTCCCCTCGTGTGTGACCAACAAGTGTTGCCAAATCTCATAGGCGGATTGGCAATAAATTACCCGTGTAAGGTCATCCTCATTCAAGGCGGTTAGAGGGAATTTGGGCCTTGGAGTTAGCCTCATATTCTCTAAAGGTAAATTCGGTCCATGTGCTTTCATCACTATCGGGTGCAACATAGGGTTTGGTCAATGATTTAGCAACTAGGCTACCTAAAGATTGTAAGAAAATAGTCATCCTAACCTTCCAAATATGAAAATTGAGTCCATCAAATTTAGGAGGGGTTTTGATGTTATCGGCCATGTTTACTAGTGAATGAATGGATGAATGCAAATGTTGATTAGCAAATTTTAAGGGTCTCTCTAAGGATGTTAAGCCAAACCTAGAGTCCTAACTCTGATACAATTGAAAATCACCTAGAGGGGGGGTGAATAGGTGATAATGCTAATCAATACATAAATAAAAATATGATGCAACAATCTCCCAAAACAAGACTAGAAGCCGAATTCCCCGTGAAGGGCTCTGAACTCCTTCCTCGTGATTCCTCTGGATATGAGTTGGAGGTGCACAATGCAATCTTGTTGAATGGGACTATGATTGACAAGATGAATGAAAACAAGTGAATATTGCAATGAAAATAGAGAGCAAGTAATAAGAGCAATGAAAGTAAAGCAAGAAGCAAGAGCAAGTAAACCAAACGCAAACACCGAGAATTTTTCCGAGGTTCGAACACCAGCTCTACGTCCCCGCCTTCCCCAGAAGGATTTCTAACCACTATAACTTCACAAAGATGTTACAAATACACCGGAGCACCCAACTCCACAATCTCAAGTACAAGTTCTCTCTTGGTGATCAAAAGACCACAAACTCTCTTTTGAAAGTTCTCTTCCCTTACAAAAATCCTTGTAGAACAATGAAAGGATTGAAGCTCTTGTGTGTAAGTGGAAAAGAAAAAGAAATCAGAGAGTCTTTGGAAAACACTTCAGAAAATGAGAGAAATATTCAGCACAAAAACCAAGAAACAAAGCTCTTTTGAATGCCTTAAACTTTTAAAACTTTTGCAAATTTTCTTGTGATCAACTTCTCCCTAAAACACCCTATTTATAGTAGAGGGCTAGGGTTAAAGATAAAACTCACTTAAGGCCAATTAGAAAGTATTAGGATCATAAATATCATTTAAACCCTTTTTAGAGAGAAAAAGACAAAAATTAAACAGCTCAGAAAACTAGCCGTTACCGTTCAAACGGCTCTCTCGGTCGACCGGTCGGTCGACCAAAGTACAACAATTAAGAGCCGTTGCCGGCTCTCGGTCGACCGCCCGATCGACCGAAAAATACAGAGAGCAAACGACTTACAGTCAGGCAGGTTTCAGTCGACCGCCCGGTCGACCGTGAAACGTGCACACGGATACGCACCTGCTGCCAGAACCTCGGTCGACTGGGACGGTCGACCGACTTGACCTGACACAGGGTCGGTCGGCCGGTCGGCCGACCGTCTCAGGTCAAAAGTCAAAACAGAAACAGATTTTGAGGGGAATTTAAAATAAAACAAAGTAGTTTTGAATAGAGATATATATAAAACATAAAAATGAGTTTGTAGGCAGAAGATTGTATACAAAAATATTTTGTACATATTATAGGAAATATTTTTGGAAACAAGATGTGTACAAAAATATGTGTGAAAGAGCTTCAAACCTATTCACTATTCTTTAACAAAACTATAAACTAAAAATAAATCTAACTAATTATCTTGAGCAATCTTGAAGTCTTGAGCCATGCAATGTCTTGCTAGAGCCTTCTCTTCTATGTTCTCCTTGATGTGCAAAACGCCTCTGCTTCATGACCTAGAAGTTCTTGCAATAGCTAAGCAATGGGCTCCAAATATGGTACTAACCTGAAACATATCTTAAACAAACTAATTAGTACCAAATAGCTCTTATTGTT
>JAVJIF010013378.1:0-121970 GCA_038442645.1 Agave tequilana | reverse complement strand
GTGTGTGCAAGTTTCGGGATTTCGGAGTTTCGCCTTTCCAGAGATTTAGGCGAGTGTCCTCGCCTCCATTTGGTTTTCCCCGCTTCGTCGGGTCGACATGTATTTTATTCCATGTTTATATGTATTTTGTATTGGGCTGGGTCCCTGTATTTGTGTATGGCCGAGTGCCAATGACTGGACATGTATTGCTCTGTGACGAATGCTTGTATTAGGATAGTTTAATTCTTGTATATATACCATGCCTGTGATGTGTTTTACTGCTTTATACCATGCGTGGCCGACCCTTCGTGGTCATGGACTCTGGGTTTCTGCCCACTCCTGGGATAGCTGGTAGCCACCGAGAGTGCGCTTAAACCCTGATCGTTCTTGGCCCTCAGCCCTTCAGCCTCCGGTCTCTCACTATCTCGAAAGGGAAGTGATTGGGACCGTCAGGTCTCTCAGCCCTTCAACCTCGGTCTCTCACTCTCTCGAAAGGGAAGTGAGTTGAGACCGTCAGGTTTCTCAGCTCCGTCTGGTGAGCATACTTAGCGCTCAGCGCTTTATTCACTAAATTCGTCTAGGCGAGATGCTGTCGGATTTTCTACTCGTATTTTAAATCGAGTTGTCCCGGCAACCTCGTCAAGCGCATTAGTGTCTAAACTCTGTTCGCTACCTATGGCTCCAGCTTGTTCAGCTCCGCCTGGTTATCATGATCAGCGCTCAGTGCTTTACTACTAGATTCGTCTAGGCAAGATGCTGCCGGATTTTCTACTCGCTCTTTAAGCCGAGGTGTCCCGGTAACCTTGCCAGACGCTCCAGTGTTAAATACTGTTTGCTGTCGTGCCTCCAGCTTGCTCAGCTCCGCTTGGTTGTGCTCAGCTACTACTCTATCACATGCCATGTATTTACCTGATATGTTCATACTTGACATGCTTTACTTAATATCTGTCATTTACATGTTAACCTGGCACCAGACATGCTACTACTTGGCAAGGCCCCTTGTTATGACATGACTTGCCACCGGACTAATATCAATCTCTTGACATGATTGGTCACCTGCCAAATATCATCCTCCTGTCATGCTATCACTTGACGCCCGGCATGATATACTTGACTCTTATAATTATCACGATAACGGGAATGATGACCTGACATCTTGATTTCAACTTGATACATTATAGTACAAACCGTACTCCTGATACACATGTATTCCTGATATTCCTGACTTGTTCCTGCTCATTCTCGGAATCTGATAATTATCTAATAAACCGTAAAATGAGACAACTTACATCGGGTCGGGGGAAACTTGCGGCTATCAATATATGTTCGTGTTTACAGTGGTACTAGGCATGTTGTGCAACTAAAACTTCGGTCTGACCTGTGGGCCTCCAGGCGACCGAGGGGAGTGCTGGCTCCCTCCTTCCTGGTACCATCTTGATAAGGGCATCCTATAAGACCCTCCTGATCGCCTTGCGGCAGGTTCCGTCCACCAAGCAACGGAATAATCCTGGGCCGTGGTCCCGGGTATGTACGGGACCCACTGTAAACATTGTTCGTTAATACCCCTATTGGTTTCCAATAACAATCTTGCTTTACTCAGATGTGGATATATGTGTGCTGGGACGCTAGTTCACATATCTAGACATCAGGGTAAGACGAGTAATAATAATAATAAAAGATGCCAACCATGGATCCGTTGTATGCTTTGTCGAGTTTGCTTTCATTGGGTTTTACATCGGATTTCCGGTTTTATGATTATTATCATATTAGCTACTCATACCCTGTTTTATTATCCATGTTCCATTCCATCAGTCTACTGCTCCTATCTTATCATTCCATGAGTAGTTCCTGCTTGATGTCACTTGTTATATATCTACCTGCTTATACATGCTTATGCTCACGACACGGTTTTCAATGCATGATTATAATTCGATTTTATCGATACACGTGTGTTTATCCTTGCACGTCATCTGGCTTTCGTATCACCACTCGCCTGGGGAGTTCTATCTGACTCCCCTGGATTCTCATGTTCAGGTCCTGGAGCTTGGAACACGTCGGAGCTTGGAGCTTGTAGAATCCCAGTTGCTGACCTGAAAAGCGCATCGGTAGCTTGGATCTCTAGCGGACCATCCGAAGCTCTAACCTTCCAGGCCCCCTGTGTGCCTCTCGAGTTTCTTTTGTAAACTCGTGAGTGCCCTTTGTACTGTTCACACTTGTACCATCTTTGTTTCTCGCATTGCGCCTATCAGTGATGTAATATTATTGTAATATTTATCACCTCTGGTGATAACTTTGTAATTGTACTCATGTGTTGGAATGTATAATGCACCATTTGCTTCCGTACTCTTATTCTTGCCTGTACTGATGCTTATCATATATACGTGAGGATATTTCTGACCTGCGTATATACGTTACAGTAACGTCTCCGTACCCGCCGGGATCGGGGCGTTACATGACGTCTGCCCTTCCCCTACATCCTTGAATTCTTCACCATAGCCTGCATCGCGAATGTAGGAGAAGCATTAGAAAAGGCTATAAACGTCATGATGGCACAACAGTTTACGGACTGCAGCCACATAAGTCTTTGACCACGAAACACCCTCGAATCGATGGAGAAGTGCCATGCGAACACCTTCTGGGGGCTCTTCTCTGGCTTGGATAATGGAAGAGCAGTGAAGGGCGAACCCTGCCATCAAATAAGTATACGGCAAACCTATTCTGGGGTTTGGTCCGTCGCGAGGCAAGATAGTCCCCTTCCTTGCTTCGTTGTTGGTGGCCTACAGAAAGCCTCCGTCAGTCCACGAAGGCCTCTTTGAATACAGCACACCATGGCTGAAAGAAGTCCAAGAGAATGATCATGGACTAGACGAATGACAGGCAATAAGACAGTCGGATGAATGACATCGCCAGATGACGACGGCACCACACATCTCTTCAATCAGACCATTAAAAAACCAGCCAGAAGTGCCTTCCAAGACGTCGGTCGACGAGCGGTGGTGAAAACTCCGAAGAATATCGCCTTTCTCATAGGGTCCATCATCTTCTTCCAGAATCAAATCCCCTTGAGAATGTACTTGCATCCGGCGAAAGATGTCTTCATCTGCAACCCACAATGAGCTGCTTCAAGAGTACCTTCCAGGTCAGGGAACAAATAATTTTCCTAACTCTTCAAACTGGATGAAGCTCCCTTATGGCTCCCATGCATGCTGGAGCAAATGTAGAGGTGGCACATCAATTCCCGGTAAGTCTCAACCAAGGCGGGCTCCTGCTTCTCCAGAAGTGCCAATTCCACCTCACATGGGAAATATTCTTCATATAGGAGAGACCCCAAAGGCAGAGCAGAGACTTCCCACATCTCGTGCAGAGCCATACCCAATTCGCTAACAGGGGTGAAGAAGGTCCCTGTAGCCGGGCAGTACAACTCAAAGATGGCGTAGAAGTTCACTACGCTCATCTGAATTGTAACGGTCCCAGTTAAAAATTTCTGTTTGATAATCCAAGCGTTGGGACCCATCAAGATACAATACTTCCATTTCTAACAGAATGCTCTATACTATACATCAAACTCCACTAAATAGCATGTATGATCTAAACATGAATTAACATTTCCAACATATTTGGTCCGACAACTCGTTAGAAAACGCAGCAGTCTAATATATTACTACTACAAAATGTAATACAAGGTTAGAGTCTAGCACCAAGCACTACAATGTTTACAAGTTAATAGCAAACATCCAAATAAAAGTTTTGCATAGTTTTCTACAACCATATACATATCAAAAGCAGAAATCAAAAAGGGTGAATGAATGTCTCCGTTTGCGCCTATCCTGCATATATTGCCTTTAAGCGGATCCTTTGCCTTTGTCCAAACCTGAAGTTGGTAATAAAAATAGAGTGAGCTTGACAACTCAGTGAGTAAAATAAAATTTATGCATGCCCGTTAAGTAGGTCTATATGGACTTAATCATCAGGTTGGCAATTGTGTCTTTATACCCTTTGTGTAAATTTTAGGTATTAGCTGAAGTCCCGACCAAAACACAGTAATAGGGCCTATTAGTCGACTAGGTCATCCTATAGTCCACTGATACTACTATTAGTCGACTAATATTGAAGCTATAGGCGACTGGGTTTGATCCAAAAAGTATTTGCTTCTCTGTTGGCTGCCAGTGACTTATGTAGTCGACTACCCTAACCTGTATAGTCGACTACTCTATGTACTAGTCGACTACTCTATGTACTAGTCGACTTACACATCCTCTATAGTCGACTAGGTATAGGTCAAAAAGTATGTTGCTCTCTGTTTGTCACTTATAACAATTCTAGTCGACTACCCTTTCTGGTGTAGTCGACTATACTAGATGCTAGTCGACTTATAGTCAATTGTAGTCGACTACATTATGTTTAAAAGAAGTTGTTTACTCTCTGTTTGTTCTCTGTAACTAAGGATAGTCGACTACAGTCTATATATAGTCGACTAACATTGTTTTCCAGCGGCTGTCTACCCATTTATCTCATCTATAGTCGACTTACCCCCAAGGGTTAGTCGACTAATCTACTGAAACTTGTCTGTGTAAGTGATTATTCCAGATTCAATTTTAAGAATTTATATATGATTTCAACATGGAATTTCTATCTTAGCCATATCAACTTACTTATGAACATAACACTGGGCCCCCTTCGGTCTCCTCCGGTTCAACCCGATCCCTTCCTCCTATACGTCATTCAACGCAATAATTTCCCCCTTCCATCACCACCGGTTCAACCCGGTCCCTTCCTCCTATACATTACCATATAATCTCCCCTTCGATCACCTCCGGTCAACCCGGTCCCTTCCTCCAAAATACAATAATCACGTTCTTCATGTAATAGCAACATACAAAAACACATAAAGTAACGACAACATACAAGCTTCATGATCTTTACTTTAAAACATGCCAATATCATAGAATTTACTAACAATATGAGTAACTACTAGTGAAATTGTCAATATGCGAGTCTTTACAAGATAACCAACATATCTCGACATCATAAAATATGTGTAGCCATAAATATATGCATGGTGTCAAGTATCATATTTATCTATAGAACTCTTTCTCGAGAAGATGTAGTGGACTACCATGTTAAACACACATGAGCTTAACTTCTACATGATTCCATAAGATTATGTATACATAAAAATCTATAATTTATACCCATGAATTTATCCTTCAATTTCATGTTCATTTATCACTTAGAATTTTCCTTTTATTTTCAAGCTTTACTCTACCTACCATGTTACTAGGGTCCAGATGTTCTACTCTTTGAAGCGGTTAACTCTTTATCAAGCTTGATCTCCCGCTACGACGGAGTCTACAAGGTCATAACAATGCCATAATTAGTTCATAGCTAAAAGAGCACATGAGGGGTAGAGTTCTTAAAGGTTTGCTTACCGTTCAACCACTGTCACTCCCCTAACTTATTGTTCTAGATCACCCTTGTTTTCAAGAAATCCTTTGGATGGTGACGTTAGATCACCACTTTAGCTCGTTCTATAGGGCTTTTGAGCAGTTAAAACATGAAAATTGAGCCTTTTCTTGTGTATGGAAGTAAGGGGAGTTTGTGCGAAAATGAGAGGGAGAAAAAGTGTTTTTGTGAAGAAGAAATGGGGGGAAAAAGATTGTGGCTGCTGCTGTTTTGCTGCTGTGGCTGCTGTTGTTTTGCTGGCAGCAAAAAGGAAAGAGAGAGAGAGTTTGGGGAGTTTGGATGAAGAGAGAGAGAGAGGGTACTGTCAAATGAAATGTTCTCTTCATCCCCCTTCTATTTATAGCCCAATCTCTTACATAAAAACATGACAAGTGTCCCCCCTTAACCCATCACTCTACTCCTATACCTTACCCTATAAGCAAGACTCCATGCCTCCCCCTCCATGAGGTACTAGTACCCGCAAGCATGGGAGGGGGTATGGTGGCAAAGTCAACATGCATGAGGTTGTATTCATTTCTTATACATACATACATATGTGTATACATACTAATAGACGTAGTATCATGTATAGTATCTAACATGAATACTTACTCCCCATCACCTCCCTAAAGTATTAAAATGTTAGGAAAAAGGTGCTTATTAAGACAAGTGTTACATTCTACCCTCCTATGGAAGTTTGATTGAGGTTTTACCTGCACACAAAATATAGAATTTCAAAACTTTAAAAGAGAGATGTGCAAGTTACTCAATTCTACTGCGATAGCAAGTGGCTATGCGGGTCGTGATCCAGAAGGAGGGACTAGCGATGGAAGCTTTTTTAGTAAGTTTTCTTTTAGGCTACAAAGTATGGTTAAAGTTCTTCTTTAGTTCTTTAAAAGAAAAAAAGGAAAATTAAGTTAAAGTTAAATTAGGAAGAAGATGGTAGATTAAGAAGATGGAAAAATGAAAAATAGATTATATACAAAGAAATTGAAAAGAGTGATAAAGATGATTGGAGCTTGTGATATTGAAACTAAAGAATAAAAGAGAAGAAAGATAACCTAAAAATTACTTACCTCTTCAGTGCTCATATACCTTAAATCCGTTGCGACGACTTACTTGTCTTTGAAGGCAATCAAGCATGGCGTATAGGATCTTCCCCATTCTCGATCTACACTACGAATAAAAGGGCGAGCTAAACTAACAAAGAATGGTTATTCATCACAATAGGCCATCAAGGGCACTTGCAATGGCGAAGCAGTCTCGAGGCTATCGAATTCACTGGATTACAAACACATCAGAGGAGAGTAAACGAAAACAAGAATAAAGAATAAAAAGTAATTTAATTCGATTCTAATAACAATGAAAGAAAAGACTTACTTACACCGGTGTCACCCTCAGTACAAGCTTGATCTCCTTCCTCCATGAAACTCGTTTCTCCTCTCAGCATAAAGGAAAATAAAAATTACATAAAAAAAAACCTAAGTTACAAACTACAAATTAAGAGAAAATCTAAAGAAAAACCTAAGCTCCCGTCTCTGGATGCCCCTCTTTGTTGCTCTGCAGGGGTATTTATTGGAGATGGAAGAAGTAGAGTCCCGGTACAACTCTCCTGCGAAAACTGGTACCCAGCCTCATCCATAGGGCCGCGGAAACGCGGCTATGGCCGCGTTTCCGCGGCTGTAGCTTGGCTTCTGGCCACGCGTTTTCTCGCGTGGCCTCCTCTGGTCCGTCCATCTGGGTATATCCTGCTGGATTCTGCATACCGACTCTTTATTTTGAAAATTTGAGATAACTTGGGAAGCAAGTTATCATAAATCCAAATCTTTTTGAAACGAATTCCTATCTTTGCACTCTTCTCCTTTTATCTTTAGCCTTGTCCTGCAAGCAATTAGGGTTGAGTAGAAGTCCATCATTTTCCTCTTCTTTTAGCAATTAGGAGTTCTTTCTTATCCTTCTTTTCCTCACTTAGATTTTAAATAAAGAGTTTAAAAAATCTAAGTTTAGATTAGGTTAGATAATATGAAACTTCTAAATTACTACAACTTTTGCACATGGGCTTGCACATGGGCTTTTGGGCTTCATTTAGGTTTTATTCTTTTATTTAAATAATTACTCAAGGCCTGCACACATTAAATAACAAAACTTTAGTAATAGTGCATAATTAAAAGAATAAATAGGAAACATGATAGTAAATGTAGTGATAAATATACATTTTTTACTACCTATCATACCCCCACACTTATCTTTTTGCTCGTCCTCGAGTAAAAATAAAAAAGAATAAGAAAAGGAAAACTAATCTATCCTAACTCACTTTCGTAAGCGTCACGGTTGCACTTAGCATGTGCAACAAGCCGTTAAACCTCTAGGTTACCCTAGAGGATGAGTGTTGTCTCGTGAGGGTTTTCAGCGGATTACACCCACAAAATCCATAAAAAGGAAAATATTTGAAATATGTTTGAAGAGACTAAGTAGTCTATAAGTTTTAGGATTATCATTTTTATTCATTCTTAAACTTAGTCTTTATATAATAAATTGTTATCCATTTTAGGTAAGAATCAAAATGAATTTTTGTATAGTCCCTTTCGTTACTCTAAGTCATATGCATCCTTGTGAATTTTAGGAATTCTTTAACTTGGACTCTCATGCCTTTTTTTATTATTATTATTTTTCTTCTTCTTTTTTTTAAATATGTATAACTCATCTAATTTTCTTTCGTGTAAGTATCAAGGCTTCTTGAGGCCCTCATACCTAACTAATTGACAATTAGATATGTTAGTAATATATAAATAATATTTCTTAGTTTTCTTAGGCTTTCTAATCCACCCATGTAGCGAACTTAAAGTCGGTGGCTGATTAGTCACATATATTGCATATACATTGTCACCTTACCATACTTTTTAGCTAATAAATCCTATTAATAAGTCTTCTTTTTCTTTGTTAAATGTAGACCCAAGTGCTGAAAGAAAGAAAAGAGATACAAGCCCAAAAGCCACCAAATTCTGATTTAATTCAGAAAAAATTCGAAATGAAGAAATCAGGGTAAAAATCTGGCATATCAAGAGGTTGAGAAGAATCCTCCCTGAATCAAGCACAATCAAAGGCTGGCTGTTTTGTCAACTTTGAAGCACAATCAAATTCTGATTTAATTCAGAATAAATTTGAAATGAAGAAATCAGGACAAAAATCTTGGCATATCAAGAGGTTGAGAAGAATCCTTCCTAAATCAAGCGATTGAAGCCAAACAAATCAAAGGCTGTTTTGTCAACTTTTGCACCAGAAACAAGAAAATTAGAAGAAGATACGGGAAATACATCAGACCAGGAGATCCACCAGTTGTGTGTGGCCACCTGGCCACAACAGGGCCGCAGAAACGCGACCCTATTTTCGCGGCATTTTAGGCATGATTGGGGGAGCGTTTGATCCCCCAATCTTCCCAGGATTCCCCTTTTGGTTTTTCCCTATAAATACTAGTTTCAAAGAGAAAAAATGGACGAGCAGGTAGAGATAGAATTTAGTCCAGTTTTCCATTTTTAGTGTAGGTTTTTGTTGTTATTTTCATGTAATTTTTAGTTTTCATTTATGTAATTCAGAGGAGATCAGACTTTCATAGGAGAACGAGAATGAAGCTTGTGCTGAGAGTGACACCGGTGTAAGGTTTCTTTCTTTTCTTTATTGTTATGAAATCGAATCTGTGTTTTCCTTTTGTATGTACTTCGTTTTAGTGTTCTTCTTCTTCTTCTTTCCTACTTCACTCATTCTCGTACCAATTGCTATCCAAATGAGTCTTATAGCATCGAAAGAGCCTTGCCTTTGCGAGTACCACAGATAGCTCATGACGATGGATTTGAGTCTCTCTGTATCATTTCTTACTTGTTTTGTCTTGATGATGTAATGTGGAAGAGACAATAATCAACTCTTATGGGCTATGCGCTGATTGCCTCCACTTCAAGGTACATCGTCGCCAAAGATTCAAGGTAAGCTTTTAGTCAAAAGGAGGTAAGTAATTATTTTAGTTTTTCTTTCTTTCCTTGTAACTTTTAGTTTAGATCACCAACACAACATCTTCCAAATCTTTTTAACTCTTTTTCAATTCATTTGTACATAGTCATTTTCTGATTTTCTCACCTTCTCATTCTACCACTTTCTCCCTAACTTGACTTTAAATTATTTTACATTTCTTTTAAGAACTAAAAGAAGAACTTTAACCATTCTTTGTAACATAGAAGAGAACTTACTAAAAAGCTTCTATCGCTAGTCCTTCCTTGTGGATCACGACCCGCATAGCCACTTGCTATTGCGGTAGAATTGAGTACCTTGCGCATCCTATTCTTAAATCTGAAATACTGTATTTTGTGCAGGTTCAAACTCAATCAAATTTTAGCTCCGTTGCCGGGGAGGGACGGTAAGTTACTCTCTTTAAAAGTTTACATTTTTTGGTTAACTTTTTTCTTTGTTTTTGTACAGATTCCACAACAAGGAGTTCTTGCTGCAGTGGACACATAAGTGGCCTTGGACTCTGCTTGAGAAAGCAGAGCCAAGAAGCCCTCAGTTTTGCTACATTCCAGTGGCAAAACTGAGTGAACTACTAACCTGTATTTTTGCAGGTTGGTTAATTGAAAATCTGAATTTCTGTAGCATTTATCTCCTTGTTTGTCTCACTGTATATATATTTCTAACACAACAATAAAAACTTAATTGTAAGTGTTAAAAAATGATTTAGACTTTGCATTTAGGCACGTGTCTATTTCATTTCATTTTTTATTTTACTGTTGAAGAGTGCTGGAGCCAAGGTATGTGTGCATAGCATTTAGTATAAGGTTCATTCTTGTATGATTGCTTGAATGTTATTTTTCTATATACTTGTACACTGCACTAAATTGACTTAAGGGCTTGTCCTAAAACAAGATAAGGTGGGGAAGTCATACCCTCCCTTAGCCCACAAACAATCTCCTCACTCACTAACCCAAGTCTAACTAAAAATGAGTAGACATTGGCCCTAGGGACATCTCGGACTCAATTAGGAGATTTTCCTAAGGGAGAAAGATGTTGGAATTTGACTCCTGCCAAATCAGTGTCTAGGAGGGGATTAAGGGCCGAAAGCCCGAAGATTGGTGGTTATTTAATTAAGGAACGTCTTTGACGGATAACCTCCCACCAATCTTGCCCTGACCTGGCTGATTAGCTTGTGGTCAAAGTCTGCATTATACCTCCCGTGGACAGTCCAACCAGTTAGGAGTCATCTAAGTCATAGGTCTACCCTAACTTAGTTTAGAATTTTTTTTTCTTTTATTTATTTACTTATTTGTTGTTTCTTTGTTTGTATTCTATTGTATGATATGACTTATAATAACAATTTTCAATTTTAATAGTAATCCATATTACACACTGACCTTTTTTTCGGATATTACCAACCCGGCATATCATAACTTTAACCAACTTAGGTGCCGAATTGGTCTTATCCGAATCAATATAACCCATGCCCCCAATCTTATAACCATAATTTTCAGAATAATTTCAACTCTTCACAGAGTCAATGGGGATTCACCTCCCCGAGTCTAATTTTCAACCAACCTGTCCTACTTATCCACCTTGTCCACAATATTTCCAAGATTCATACTCAGTTCCACCAGTCCAAAATAGAAAACCATCAATTTTGGAAATGAGTATGCGTGAGTCCAAATACAATCACAAAATCTGATGGACTCACAATTTCACCACCAATTCCAAAACACACTTCATCTTTTCAAGACCAATCGTAACAAAATGATGAACCAATCAACTATGAAAAGATGCTTGAAGCCATGACTCAGGCTCAAAATGCTCGTAATCATGACATAGATATGATGGTCCAATCTTACGTTCTCACCGTTTGACCAGTTCTGATGTCACTAACCATTCTGTTAGAGCCGAAGAGTCATGTTGTTTTAGAAATCTAGGTTCCATTTTAGAACAATCATTTGAACTTGCCCAAACTCCAAATTTGAAAATGACATTGACAGTTTGGCAAGTTTTTCTTTTCCTGAAATTGAACTTGAGAATGAATATGATCAGAACCTCAACTTAGTGATTCAATTCTACTTCCTGATTCAATAATGACTCCGGTGTCTTCACCTATTTTAAATCTTTTTCCGAGTTAACATTGAATCCTGTGCCAATTCATCATGAAATGAATCACCCATCTTTGATGATCATATTGAACTTGACCAATTTTACACTTTTGAAAGTCCTATTGACAAACTGGCAAGTTCTCATTTTATGACATTGAACTCAATGAGAAATGTGACCTAGATTCTCAAATCTGTGATCCAGTTCAAATTCCCGAATCAATATTGACTCCTGTTTTGTTACCTGATTTGAGTAATATTTAGAGTTAGTTTTGATTCCCACACCTATCATTTTTGAACTTGAATCACCAATATTAAGTCACATTCCATTGTTGGAAAATAAATGTGAACTTGACCTTCAACTTCTTGACTTGGACCCACTTCTTGAACCAGTCTCGACCCTGAACCTTTACTTGACTTAAGTCACCTTCCTGAGTCAGTATTAGTTCCAGTACTTTCTGAGTCCAAGTCAATCATTCTATCATTTCACACTCCATTTTAGGACAAGGCGGTTGACAAATATGACTCCGAAATTAATTATGAAATTTGAAAATTAGATGAGGTTAAATTTTTAATAAAATCCTTTATGGATACATCATTTAATGAGTTATATTAGAGAGATTTTGAGTTCCCCCGAACTCCACGAAAAGTCGATTGGGCGCATTTCGTGGACCAATCAGACCACCACCGGAACCACCACCTTAAGGTAACATTTTCCTTTCCTTTCTTCTTTTTCATGCATCTATGCATTAATTCATACATTGAGGACAATGCATGAGATAAGTGTGGGGGAGGGTTCTAACATAACTTTAAAAAAAAAATTACATTTTTCTTTACTTTTTAAAAAAAAAACTTTTGAAAATAGAAACAATATTTTGATATATTTTTTGTAAGAAATTAAGTCAATTTAAGGAATAGGAAAATCAAAATCAAATTGGTCAAAATATGATTATTTGTTTGATTTTTAGGGTTAGGAAGATAATTTGTTAAAGTAATTTAGTCTTGATCTTTACCTTAATAAAATATGCATACTTCATACACTTACACGCTTAGTGTTCAAAAACAAGATTCTTATGCCTTATATATATATAAAGAAAAATAAAAAAAAACTATAAAAGATGAATAAATCTAATTATTGATTAGCTAGGTGCTTTAGCCTAAGCAAGCCTTAGTATTTATGCGAAAGATGATTAGATAAGTTTGAGAAAAAAATATATGTATAAAAATCTTCTGATTAAGCTGGGTGTATTTGTGCCTAATAAAGCATAAGTATTCACGCCTAAAAGGGGTTCAAATAATAAAATCCTTAGTTTTGTGGCCTTTTTTGCTCGAGTCCTTAAGTCCTTGGGGTGTTTTCTCACCCGGTGCCCTAAGACCGTTTGGTTTGGGAGTCATCGATTAAAGGCTCTTTACATGGGCAGATTAGAAAGCCTAATAGAACTAAGGAATAATACCACAAAAAATATATATAAATAAATAAGGCATAAGAGTTAGAGTTAAAGAACCCTTAGTCAAAATTTTCACGAACACAAGGTGCATATGATTTAGGGTAAAGTAATAGACTAAATGAGAAGTACAATTGACTCTTACTTTGATTGATAACAAATTTTTGAATAGAGACTAAGTTTAAGAATGAAAAATTCAGTTTTCCTATAACTTATAGATTACTTAAAGTCTTACAATTATATTTCAAATATTTTTCTCTTTCAAAATGCTTTTCGAAAATACTAACTCTTTGTTTCTCTTTCTTTATGGATTTTGTGGGTGTAATCCATTGAAAACCCTCACGAGACAAAACTCGTCCTCTAGGAGAAACTTAGAGGTTTAACGGCTTGGTACACATGCTCAGTGCAATCGCGTGACCTGCGAAAGTGGTGTAATAATCCTTAGTATAGTTTAGTTGTTTTGCTCGAGGGCGAGCAAAAGATAAGTGTGGGGGTGTGATTAGTCACATATATTGCATATACATTGTCACCTTACCATACTTTTTAGCTAATAAATCCTATTAATAAGTCTTTTTTCTTTGTTAAATATAGGCCCAAGTGCTGAAAGAAAGAAAAGAGAAACAAGCCCAAAAGCCTACCAAATTCTGATTTAATTCAGAATAAATTCGAAATGAAGAAATCAGGGCAAAAATCATGGCATATCAAGAGGTTGAGAAGAATCCTCCCTGAATCAAGCACAATCAAAGGCTGGCTGTTTTGTCAACTTTGAAGCACAATCAAGTTCTGATTTAATTCAGAATAAATTTGAAATGAAGAAATCAGGGCAAAAATCATAGCATATCAAGAGGTGGAGAAGAATCCTCCCTGAATCAAGCGATTGAAGCCAAACAAATCAAAAGCTGTTGTCAACTTTTAGACCAGAAACAAGAAAATCAGAAGAAGATACGGGAAATACATCAGACCAGGAGATCCCACCAGTTGGGTGCGGCCACCTGGCCACACCGCGTTTCCGTGGCATTTTAGGCTTGATTGGGGGAGCGTTTGATCCCCAATCTTCCCGGGATTCCCCCCTTTAGTTTTTCCCTATAAATACTAGTTTTAGTAGAGAAAAATGGACGAGCAGGCAGAGATAGGATTTAGTTCAGTTTTTCATTTTTTAGTGTAGGTTTTGTTTTATTTTCATGTAATTTTTAGTTTTCATTATGTAATTCAGAGGAGATTAAACTTTCATAGGAGAACGAGAACGAAGCTTGTGCTGAGAGTGACACCGGTGTAAGGTTTCTTTCTTTTCTTTTATTGTTATGAAATCGAATCTGTGTTTTCCTTTTGTATGTACTTCGTTTTAGTGTTCTTCTTCTTCTTTCTACTTCACTCATTCTCGTACCAATTGCTATCCAAGTGAGTCTTATAGCATCAAAAGAGCCTTGCCTTTGCGAGTGCCACCGATAGCTCATGACGATGGATTTGAGTCTCTCTATATCATTTCATGCTTGTTTTGTCTTGATGATGTAATGTGGAAGAGACAATAATCAACTCTTATGGGCTATGCGCTGATTGCCTCCACTTCAAGGTAACATCGTCGCCAAAGATTCAAGGTAAGCTTTTAGTCAAAAGAAGGTAAGTAATTATTTTTAGTTTTCTTTCTTTCCTTGAAACTTTTAGTTTAGATCACCAACACAACATCTTCCAAATCTTTTTAACTCTTTTTCAATTCATTTGTACATAGTCATTTTATGATTTTCTCACCTTCTCATTCTACCACTTTCTCCCTAACTTGACTTTAAATTATTTACATTTCTTTTTAAGAACTAAAAGAAGAACTTTAACCATTCTTTGTAACATAGAGGAGAACTTACTAAAAAGCTTATATCGCTAGTCCTCCTTGTGGATCACGACCTGCATAGCCACTGCTATTGCGGTAGAATTGAGTACCTTGCACATCCTATTCTTAAATCTGAAATACTGTATTTTGTGCAGGTTCAAGCTCAATCAGTGGCTCCCAAACTGGTTAGTTTTAGGGCACCGGGTGAGAAAACACCCCACGGACTTAAGGATTCGAGTGAACTAGGCACACAAACCAAGGACTCTATTTATAAAATCACCTTTTGGCGTGAATACTTATGCTTCTTGAGGCACATGTATCAGCTTAATTAGTGGATTTATTTGGTTTTTTATTTATTTTTTATAAGGCACAAGAGTCTTTATCTTAGAATCCTAGATATGTAAATGTATTAGGTATGCACATTTCATTAGGTAAAAATCAAGACTAATTACTTATTCAATTTTTCCTCCTATACTTAAAAATTCGACAATTTATATTTTGACCAAGTTTTTACCTAATCATGATTTTCCTAATTCTTAAGACTAACTTAGATTTCTTTCAAAAGATAAGTCAAAAATTTGTTCTCTTTTCAAAAAGTTTTTTTTTTAGTTAATATCTACCTATGTTAGTATGTTAGTAAATCCTCCCCCACACCTATCTCATGCATTGTCTTCAATGTATGAATGAATGCACTTATGCATGAAAAAGAAGACAGGGAAGGAAAATATTACCTTAAGGTGGTGGTTCCGGTGGTGGTCTAATTGGTCCACGAAATGCGGCCCAATCGAATTTTTGTGGAGTTCGGAGGAACCCACCAGAAATCTCTCTTGTATAACCCACTAAAATGATGTATGTATGAACATTTTTGAAAATTTCACCCCATCTAATTTCCAAATTTCATAATAATTTTCGGAGTCAATTTTGTCAACCGCCTTGTCCCAAAATGGAGTGTGAAAAGATAGAATAATTGACTTGGACTGAGGAAGTACGGGAACTAATACCGACTCAGGAAAGTGACTTAAGTCAAGTAAAGGTTTAGGAGTCGAGCTTGGTTCAAGAAGTGGGTCCAAATCAAGAAGTTGAAACTCTAGTCCACATTTATTTTTCCACAATGGAATGTGACTTAATATTGGTGATTCAAGTTCAAGAATGACTGGTGTGGGAATCAAAACTGCCTCTAAAATATTACTTAAATCGGGTAACAAAACAGGAGTCAATATTGATTCGGAATTGAACTGGATCACAAATTTGAGAATCTAGGTCACATATCTCATTGAGTTCAATATCATAAAAATGAGAACTGACCAATTTGTCAATGGGACTTTCAAAAGTATGGAATTGGTCAAGTTCAATATGATGATCATCAAAGATGGGTGATTCAATTTCATTATGAATTGGCACAGGATCCAATGTTGACTCGAGAAAATTGAAATCAGGTGAAGACAACGGAGTCATTATTGATCAGGAAGTAGGATTGAATAACCAAGTGAGGGTTAGGATCATAGTCATTCTCAAGTTCTATTTTAGGAAATGAATAACTTACCAAACTGTCAATGTCATTTTCAAAATTAGAGTTTGGGCAAGTTCAAATGATTGTACTGAAATAGAATCTTGTTTTCCAAAGCAACGTGACTCTTCGGCTCTAACAGAATGGCTAGCGACATCAGAAATGGTCAAACGGTGAGAATGTATAGTTTGAACCATCATATCTATGTCATGATCACGAGCGATTCTAGTCTGAGTCATGGCTTCAAGCATCTTTTCATAGTCAATTGGTTCATCGTTTTGTTGTGATTGGACTTGAAAAGATGAAGTGTTATTGTGACAATCGTGGTGAAATTGTGAGTCCGTCAGATTCTGTGATTGTTGCTTGGACTCACGCATCATCATGTCCAAGATTGATGGTTTTCTATCATGTGATTGTTGCTCGGACTCATGCATACTCATTTCCATCATTTCCAAGATTGATGGTTTTCTATTTTGAACTGGTGGAACTGAGTATGAAGCTTGGAAAGATTGTGGACAAGGTGGGTAAGGAGGACAAGTTGGTTGAAAATTGGACTCGGGGGAGGCGAATCCCCATGGACTCTGTGAAGAGTTGAAATTGTTGTGGAAATTATGGTCATACGATGGGGGCATGGGTTATATTCATTCGGATAAGACCACTCCGGCACACTAGGTTGGTTAAGGTTAAGATATGTCGGGTTGGTAATATTCGAAAAAGAGGTTGGTGTAATATGGATTACCATTAAAATCGGAATAATTGTTGTTATAAGCCATATCACACAATAAAAGACAAACAAAACAAACAAACAAATAAGCAAACAAAAAAAGAAAAAAAAATTCTAACCTAAGTTAGGGTAGACCTATGACCTAGACGACTCCTAACTGGTTAGACTGTCCACGGGAGGTATAATGCAGACTTTGACCACAAGCTAATCAGCCAGGTCAGGGCAAGATTGGTGGGAGGTTATCCGTCAAAGACGTTCCTTAATTAAGTAACCACCAATCTTCGGGCTTTCGGCCCTTAATTCCCTTCCAAGACACTAATTTGGCAGGAGTCAAATTCCAAACACCTTTCCCCCTTAGGATAATCTCCTAATTGAGTCCGAGATGTCCCTAGGGCCAACATCTACTCATTTTTAGTTAGGCTTGGGTTAGTGAGTGAGGAGATTGTTTGTGAGCTAAGGGAGGGTAATGACTTCCCCACCTTATCTTGTTTATAGGACAAGCCCTTAAGTCAATTTGTGCAGTGTACAAATATATAGAAAAGAATAACATTCAAGCAATATTTCATACAAGAATGAACCTTATACTAAATGCTATGCACACATACCTTGGCTCCAGCACTCTTCAACAGTAAATAAAAAAAAATGAAATGAAATAGACACGTGCCTAAATGCAAAGTCAAAATCAGTTTTAGCATTTACAATCAACTTTTTACTGTTGTGTTAGAAATATAGATATAGTGAGTCAAACAAGAAAATAAATGCTACAGATATTTTAACTATGCAATTCAGCCAACCTGCAAAAAAATACAGGTTAGTAGTCACTCAGTTTGCACAGGACTGTAGCAAATCTGAGGGCTTCTTGGCTCTGCTTTCTTGAGCAGAGTCCAAGGCCACTTATATGTTCACTACAACAGATATTCCTTGTTGTTAAATCTGTAAAAAAAACAAGAAGAAAGTTAACCAAAATGTAAACTTTTAAAGAGATTAACTTATCGTCCCTCTCCGGCAACGGCGCCAAAATTGATTGGAGATATGCAATTTACTAATCTTCTACCACAACCCATAGTGCAAGTCTTGAAAAGTGAATATCATTTTGAAACAAGTAAAATCTATCCTAGGTTTATTAATAGAAATTCAAGCAAGATAATGATATTAGAATTCAACTAGTTTGCACTAATAAAAATTCAACAACTGTTCATCCTAATTTCTAAGTACAGCATAAGAAAAGTCTTAACTTTATGCTGTCAAAGTACTTAAGCATGAATTTATGAAGAATCGTTTAGAGGTGTAACCTAGATTAGAAAAACTAACTATCAATTAATCTTCAAGGAAACTGTTTTAAACCTAGGGTTTCTAAAAGTGATTATCAATCCATTCACTTTCTAAACTAGACTAGGATTGTTTAAGAAACTAGCAAACCACAAAGTAAAATTAGTTATTCATCTCTTTTTTTATTTTCAATTTTTTTTGTTTAATAAATTATGTGAAAGAGAGAAGAAGAAGACAAATAAAAAGATCACAGCATAAACAAAATTAAATGACAAAATTAAATGACAAAGAAGAAAAGGTAACCTTTATTTGAATGTCACTTCCAAATACAATGCTCCTCTCCTCCTCCAAAATATGCTAAAACGAAACGAAATTACAAGAAATTTGAAAAGAGAAAATCTAAAGAAAAACCCTAAGCTCCCGTCTCTGGATGCCCCCTCTCTGTTACTCTGCAGGGGTATTTATAGGAGATGGAAGAAGTAGAGTCCCGGTACAACTCTCCTGCGAAAACTGGTACCCAGCCTCATCCATAGGGCCGCGGAAACGCGGCTATGGCCGCGTTTCGCGGTTATAGCTTGGCTTCTGGCCACGCGTTTTCTCGCGTGCCTCCTCTAGTCCGTCCATCTGGGTATATCCTGCTGGATTCTGCATACCGACTCTTTATTTTGAAAATTTGAGATAACTTGGGAAGCAAGTTATCATAAATCCAAATCTTTTTGGAACGAATTTCTATCTTTGCACTCTTCTCTTTTATCTTTAGCCTTGTCCTGCAAGCAATTAGGGTTGAGTAGAAGTCCATCATTTTTCTCTTTTTTTAGCAATTAGGAGTTCTTTCTTATCCTTCCTTTTCCTCACTTAGATTTTAAATAAAGAGTTTAAAAAATCTAAGTTTAGATTAGGTTAGATAATATGAAACTTCTAAATTACTACAACTTTTGCACATGGGCTTTTTGGGCTTCTGGGCTTCATTTAGGCTTTATTCTTTTATTTAAATAATTACTCAAGGCCTGCACAGATTAAATAACAAAACTTTAGTAATAGTGCATAATTAAAAGAATAAAAAGGAAACATGATAGTAAATGTAGTGATAAATATGCATTTTTTACTACCTATCAAAGTTTCGTCCTCGAAACTTAACATACCTTGGAACAAATGTGGATAGTCCTTCCGTATCTCCTCTTTCAGTTCCCAAGTAGCTTCTTCTATGTTTTGATTCCTCCATAAGATCTTGACCAAGGAAATATTTTTGCTTCTCAATTGCTTCTCCTTGCGATCAAGAATTTGTACTGGCTCTTCCGTGTAAGACATGTCTTCTTGTATTTGTAGAAGTCCATAGGAGATTATGTGATCAGGATCAGGTACATACTTTCTCAGCTGAGAGACATGAAATACATTGTGCATCCTCTCCAAAGCAGGAGGTAAGGCAAAATGATAAGCAACCGGTCCAATTCTATCCAATATTTCAAATGGACCCACATATCTAGGACCTAATTTGTTCTTACTGCCGGTGCGTCTTACTCCCTTCATTGGAGATACCTTCAGAAAAACCTTATCCCCCACCTCAAATTTCACTGGTCTGCGGCGATTGTCTGCATAAGCTTTCTGCCTGCTCTGGGCTGCTTTCATCCTTCCTTGATCAACTTGATCTTTTCAGTAACTTCTTGAATCACATCAGGGCCGAATATCCTTCTATCCCCAACTTCCTCCCAACAGATTGGTGATCTACATTTTCTACCATACAATGCTTCATATGGAGGCATACCAATAGTGGACTGATAACTATTATTATAAGCAAACTCCACTAAGGGTAAATAGTTGTCCCAACTTCCCCCAAAATCTAATACACAAGTTCTCAACATATCTTCCAATATTTGAATGGTCCTTTCTGACTGTCCATTTGTTTGGGGGTGTGCTGCTGCACTAAGTTGCAATTTAGTGCCCATAGTTTTGGACAAGCTCTTCTAAAATCTAGATTGAAATCTAGGATCCCGATCTGATACAATGGACTCAGGTACTCCATGCAGTTTAACTATTTCACGGATATATACTTGAGCCAGTCTTTCCATTGAATAATTGATCCGGATAGGCAGAAAGTGGGTAGATTTAGTAAGTCTGTCTATCACTACCCAGACTGTATCTAGTCCTTGGGATGTCCGAGGAAGTCCAGTAACAAAGTCCATAGCAATTTGAGACCATTTCCATTCAGGAATAAGTAAGGGCACCAACAATCCTGGGGGCTTCTTATGTTCAGCCTTCACTTGTTGGCAGACTAAACACTTGTGGACAAAATTGAAAATATCTATTTTAATTCCATCCCACCAGAAGTTATGACGCAGATCTTGATACATTTTTGTGCTCCCGGATGAGTTGTATACGGGGTACAATGAGCCTCCTTCATTATTTCTTCTTTGATCTCTGCTACATCCGACACACATAATCTGCGTCCGAATCGCAGTACATTATCTTCTATTTGAAACTCCTTGAGTTCTCCTTCTTGTACTTTCTTCATAACCTTCCTTATTTGAGTATCTCTTTGTTGGTCCTCTTTGATTTTGTCATATAGATCAAATTGAATGCTGACTTGATTCAGTTGATGCCTAGTATTGGAAGAATCAATGATTCGCACCTCTATTTGCATTTCCTCTAGATCCCTTAATAATCTTGCTTGGCGAGTTATCAGAGTGGCCATTGTTCCTCCTGACTTCCGACTTAAGGCATCAGCCACCACATTGGCCTTTCCATGGTGGTATTGGATAGTAATATCATAGTCCTTCATTAGTTCTAGCCATCTCCTCTGCCTCATATTCAGTTCTTTTTGTGTGAAGATGTATTTCAAACTCTTATGATCAGTAAAAACTTCACAAGACACTCCATACAAGTAATGTCGCCAGATCTTTAAAGTAAAATCACAGCGGCTAATTCCAAATCATGAGTGGGATAATTTCTTTCATGAATCTTCAACTGTCGGGATGCATAGCAATAACTTTCCCATGTTGCATTAACACACATCCCAATCCCAATTTTGATGCATCACTATAGACGGCAAATCCTTCAGTCCCCGAAGGTACAGTTAGAACAGGAGCAGATGTTAGCTTGGTTTTAACCTCCAGGAAGCTCCTATCTTGTTCTTCCCCCCATACAAACTTCTTATTCTTTCTAGTTAGTTGGGTCAATGGTGCCACAATAGAGAGAATCCTTCTACAAATCTTCTGTAGTATCCAGCTAATCCCAAGAAACTTCGAACTTCAGTAACATTTGTAGGTTTAGGCCAGTCTTGGATTGCTTCAATTTTTATTGGGTCCACTGATATTCCCTCTTTAGATATAATATGGCCAAGAACCCTACTTGCTCCAGCCAAAATTCACATTTCTTTAATTTTGCATAGAGTTGCCTCTCTCTTAAGATTTGAAGGACAATTTTAAGATGTTTCCCATGATCTTCCCTATCCTTTGAATATACCAAATATCTTCGATGAATACCACCACAAACTGGTCTAGATATGGTTAGAACACTCGATTCATTAAGTCCATAAATGCTACTGGGGCATTAGTGAGTCCAAAAGGCATGATTAGGAATTCAAAGTGTCCATATCTTGTCCTGAAAGCCGATTTGGACACATCTTCAGGTTTGACCTTTAGCTGATGGTATCCCGATCTAAGGTCTATCTTAGAAAATACACAAGACCCTTGTAATTGATCAAATAAGTCATCAATCCGAGGAAGAGGGTACCTATTTTTGATAGTGGCCTTATTCAATTCTCGATAGTCAACACATAACCTTATACTCCCATCCTTCTTCATTACAAACAGTACTAGTGTTCCCCAGGGAGATACACTTGGCCGGATAAACCTTTGTCTAATAATTCCTGCAATTGAGTTTTGAGTTCCTTCATTTCTGCAGGGGCCATACGATATGGTGCCTTTAAAATTGGGCAGTAAGTACGGGCATTACATCTATTGTAAATTTTACCTCCCGATCTGGGGGTAAGCCTGATAATTCTTCCGGGAATATATCAGGAACTCATTCACAATTGAATAGTCTCAATTTTGATTTCAGTTCTAGTGGTATCCAAAACTGAAGCCGAAATCCTTGACATCCCTGCCTCATTAACTTGGTGGCTTAATGGCCGATATGTAGGATATGTCATGACTAACTTTTACTCCTTCAAAAATAAACTCCGGAGCTCCTTCTATTTTAAGATAATCCTCTTCTTATTACAATCCACATGGGCACCACAAGCGGACAACCAGTCCATTCCTAGTATTGCATCGAACTCCATCTCACCTAGCTTAATCAAATCAATAAATGTTTTCATTTCTCCAATCATCACTTCACAATTCACATATCTAGTGCTAGCTATCAAATTTACCCCTATGGGTGTGGATACAACCACTGAAATCCTAGGGGTTCTGATACTTGATTTAATTTATAAGCAAAAGCACTAGATATGAATGAATGAGTAGCTCCAGGATCAAACAATGCATGGGCAATATGTCCTGATATGGAGATCATACCTTCCACTACTGCATTTGAGGCCATTGCTTCTCGGTGGGTTAATGCAAAAGTTCTTCCTTGCACCCGTGGTTGCTGGACAGATGACTGAGTTGCAGCAGGTCGTGGAGCATTACTGGGCTGTATAAAATTACTGGCTTGTCCCCTGGGAGGATTCATCCTCATGAGTGGCCTCCCACTTCCTCTACTCTGCCCTTGGCTTCCGCGCCTTGTCGGATAATTTCTTTAAATGTCCCACCCCTCCACAATTAAAGCAAGCCCTATCTTGGAGGCAGTTCCCAAAATGGTTTACTCTGCACCTCTGACACCAAGGGGCCTCCGAGATTCTGGGGTGGGATACAGAGGTAGCTTGTGTTTTCGAGGAAGTGTCTCTGTTCCTCAACCATGTTCCTCTGCCTCTGGCCCCTCCTCCCCTTTGAAGAGTTGTATTAAACCCAAATCCCTTGCCACTGGTGGATCCTGATGCCATCATCATTGATGGTCCTTGATATCGGGGGCGCTTAGAGTTGGGAATTTCCTTCACCCAGTCTTCCTGACCCTCTTACATATCCATTTCTACCTCCAAAGCTCTTTCCACAGCTTGGAGATAATTCTTCAGTTGCAAAGGAATCAATCTGCCTCGAATCTCTGATCTCAGGCCTTCACGAACCTCTTCGTCCTTTCTGCTTCACTCTTTACTAAGGCATCAACATACCTAGATAATTGAGTGAAACTTCTGATCATATTGAGACACATTCATCAGGCCTTGACGTAATTCCAAGAATTCTAACGCCATCTTGTCTCTGGCCGTCTCAGGGATATATTTTTCAGTGAATTTGTTCACTAAAATTCCCAAGTGATTGATTCTCTTGTATTTTTCACACTATGCTTCACCGCCCTCCCACCAATATTCTGCTTCCTTTTGAAACATAAAGGAAGAGAAAGATACCCTTTGCTCATCGGTGCAGTTCATTACATCTAGGATCTTCTCTATCTGAAGAAGCCATGCTTCAGCTTGTAAGGGGTCCACCTCCCCTTCAAATACATGCGGTTTTATTTTCTGAAATTGTTCCAATGCTCGGTGGGAGTTGTTATTACTTGCTCTGGTCATTAACTGTGTGAGCCACTCTGGCATCACCCCTGGAGTCCCATTACCTCCTCCTATCTGGACTTCAGAATCTTCATTGTTGTCCATGGGGTGTGCGCTCCCCATCACACTAAAGTGTGACACACCGAGCGACAAGGACTCATTTGGTGGTAGCTGATTTAGATCCATGCGTCCTTCTATAAGATAAGGACGTCTAATCAACATACTTCTCAATTGGAAACAATTTGGATAAAAATTTAATTTCATGCAACCATTTTAATACCATATTCATCATCACTTTTGCAAACAAACAACTTGCTATATATATATATGTACATCCCAACATGGATACAAAGATATTATACTGATATGTCTACTCTTTGGATATCCGAACTAACCCATGTGCATACATATAAGATGTGCTAGGGCATATACAACAAACTCTTAGGAATCCATCATCTAACACACTAGGCTTATACATATTTATACATCAAAAGTGTTTGCTCAAAGGTTCATCCTTCATAGGATAGAGTCTCCCCACTTGAATCTCCGCTAGTGCTGCTACTATCTTCGCTATCATCCATGTCTTCCTCGGGGTCTTCCCCCGGTAATTCATCTCCTGCGCAGCACCAGTCATCCAGATCATCATAGAGGTCCATGTCGTCTTCCCATGTTCATCCCAAAAGACACCTCCATAAGTGAATCCTCTTCGGGCCTCCTCTTTTATTGTACTAGTATGCTCCATCTCTGCCACCTCAAGCGAATCCCCAACCAAGCTCTCCGTATCAACAATGGTTGGTTCAGGCTCATTAGACGCCTGAGACTCAATCTCCTCATAGTTTATGTGGTCTGGGGCTGTAAATATGTCCTCTGGATCAGTCTCGTCAGACTCATATCCCAATCCATAGAATCCGCCGTCCAACTCACACTCGAGCTATCCGAGCTAGAGACTGGCCAATATATGTCAGAGTCCCCATCTACATGTAAACAAAGAGTCGTATCAATCTCAATCCCATGGAATAGTCTCAACATACGGCTATAATCAGAAAGAAGCAGTATATATATATACACTTGCACTTATACTTATCCTTAGTCTACCCGAAAGTCTCATGTTTTTAGAATAACTTAGGTTCAATAGATAATTCAAGGCATTCCCTCGTCCCAATGTCCCATACCACTAGAAGTTGTTACTGAGAGCCCGCACCCTCAGTCAAGTCACCCGAATCAGGATGTGCGGGCACCTTGATTCTGATGCGAGAAAATACTCAATTACCTCTTGACTCATGGTTAATTGTCACATAAAACTCACTATCTAACTATAATCACTTGTCCGTACGTATAAGCCTAACAATTCCATTATCTCCTACCTCCGACTTAACCTTCTCCTTCTTCCTACAAACCTTAGCTCTGATACCAACTGTAACAGTCCCAGTTAAAAATTTTCGTTTGATTACAATCATTTCAGATAATCCAAGCGTGGGACCCATCAAGATACAATACTTTCATTTCTAACATCAGAATGCTCTATACCATACATCAAACTCCACTAAAATAGCATGTATGATCTAAACATGAATTAACATTTCCAAATATTTGGTCTGACAACTCGTTAGAAAACGTAGTCTAATATATTACTACTACAAAATGTAATACAAGGTTAGAGTCTAGCACCAAGCACTACAATTTTTACAAGTTAATAGCAAACATCCAAATAAAAGTTATGCATAGTTTTTTTACAACCATATACATATCAAAAGCAGAAATCAAAAAGGGTGAAATGTCTCCGTTGGCGCCTATCCCGCATATATTGCCTTTAAGTGGGTCCTTTACCTTTGTCCAAACCTGAAGATTATATTAAAACAGAGTGAGCTTGACAGCTCAGTGAGTAAAACAATATTTATGCATGCCCGTTAAGTAGGTCTATATGGACTTAATCATCAGGTTGGCAATTGTGTCTTTATACCCTTTGTGTAAATTTTAGGCATTAGCTGAAGTCCCGACCAAAACACAGTAACAGGGCCTATTAGTCGACTAGGTCATCCTATAGTCGACTAATACTACTTATTAGTCGACTAATATTGAAGCTATAGTCGACCGGGTTTGATCCAAAAGTATTTGCTTCTCTGTTGGCTGCCAGTGACTTATGTAGTCGACTACCCTAACCTGTATAGTCGACTACTCTATGTACTAGTCGACTTACACATCCTCTATAGTCGACTAGGTATAGGTCAAAAGGTATGTTGCTCTCTGTTTGTCACTTATAACCAATTCTAGTCGACTACCCTTTCTGGTGTAGTCGACTACACTAGATGCTAGTCGACTTATAGTCAATTATAGTCGACTACATTATGTTAAAAGAAGTTGTTTACTCTCTGTTTGTTCTCTGTAACTGAGGATAGTCGACTACAGTCTATATATAGTCGACTAATATTGTTTTCCAGCGGCTTGTCTACCCATTTATCTCATCTATAGCCGACTTACCCCCACGGGTTAGTAGACTAATCTACTGAAACTTGTCTGTGTAAGTGATTATTCCAGATTCAATTTTTAAGAATTTATATATGATTTCAACATGGAATTTCTATCTTAGCCATATCAACATACTTATTGAACATAACACTGGGCTCCCCCTTCGGTCTCCTCTGGTTCAACCCGGTCCCTTCCTCCTATACGTCATTCAACGCAATAATTTCCCCTTCCATCACCACCGGTTCAACCCGGTCCCTTCCTCCTATACATTACCATATAATCTCCCCTTCGATCACCTCCGTTCAACCCGGTCCCTTCCTCCAAAATACAATAATCACGTTCTTTATGTAATAGCAACATGCAAAGACACATAAAGTAACGACAACATACAAGCTTCATGATCTTTACTTTAAAACATGCCAATATAATGGAATTCACTAATATGTATGAGTAACTACTAGTGAAATTATCAATATGTGAGTCTTTACAAGATAACCAACATATCTCGACATCATAAAATATGTGTAGCCATAAATATATGCATGGTGTCAAGTATCATATTTATCTATAGAACTTTTTCTCTAGAAGCATGTAGTGGACTACCATGTTAAACACACATGAACTTAACTTCTACATGATTGTCATAAGATTATGTATACATAAAAATCTATAATTTATACCCATGAATTTTTCCGTCAATTTCATGTACATTTATCACTTAGAATTTTCCTTTTATTTCCAAGCTTTACTCTACCTACCATGTTACTAGGGTCCGATGTTCTACTCACCCTTGAAATGGTTAACTCTTTATCAAGCTTGATCTCCCGCTACGACGGAGTCTACAAGGTCATAACAATGCCATAATTAGTTCATAGCTAAAAGAGCACATGAGGGGTAGAGTTCTTAAAGTTTTGCTTACCGTTCAACCACTGTCACTCCCCCTAACTTGTTGTTCTAGATCACCCTTGTTTTCAAGAAATCCCTTTTGATGGTGAGGTTAGATCACCATGATTAGACGGGAAAGGTGTACTTATTATGTGTATAGAAATGTATTTGATGTACCCTTTCTTGTCTCCGCTATAGTATAGGACTATACCGAGTCGATTCTCAGGGAGAGCTCGCGATGGAAGCTTTACGTGTGGTAGTGAAGTGAACAAACGAGTGTTCTTCTCTTTCTTATAAACTTAGTGAAGCAAATGAAAAAAGAAACTAAAAGAAGATGGATATGTTCATGGTGGAAAAGTCGTGGGAAAAGAAATCAAGAAGTGGATGTGGTATTCACAAGAAAAGGAAAGAAAACTTAAAGAAAGAATAGATCCATGACTAGCTTACCTTGCTAGCTTGCCAAGACTTACTAGACTCCTTGATAGCGAATGCGTGCCTAATGTTGTCACTCCATCGGCTTAGGATTAGTCTCGCGTGTTGACCTAATTACTTTCTCACTTGCAAGATGGTGGTTTAACCATCGGAGAAGAGAAGATCATACAACTTGCAAGATGAAATTAAGCAATCACCCATGAGTTAGTGAAGTAAGCTAAGCTAGTGGTAAACTAGTACATGGAGAAGGAATTAGCTAGAACAAGCCATAAGAAAGGTAAAACAAAGCATGGAAGTAAATTGCAAGTAATTAAAGTAAGAAGTGAAATAAAGCAAGTAAGAATGTAAGAAAACTAGAACCAAGCTTCAAGTAGAGGAAGGAGGATGGATCAATCCTTGTTGCTTCAAGTGTCACTCTTGATTACACAAGCTCTCTCCCTCACAATCACTCTCTTTTACATTGAATTCTAGGGAAGAAGAAGAGGGACTATAAGAAATAAACCTAGAGAAAAACAACTAAAAATTACAAACACTAACTTTCCTCTCTTCTCCATTCAGTTTTTGTACGCAGGTCTTCATGGAGTATTTATAGCATGGATGAGAACCTTCGAGAGCCTAGTTTGTTGGCGCAAAATCTGAGATCCAACGGCCCGGATTTTGCGGTGGATCCGCCGCAAGTCGCGGCACTTTTGTGGCCGTTGGCTAACAACTTTCTGGTGGAGATAGTTACAAGGTTGTTAGCCACGTGGTATATCTAGAATCTTCGTTTGTTGCGCGGATTTCTCTGGATCTGGATTTGAATTTGGCTTTATCTTTAATCTTGATTAATCACTTAATTAGTGTTAATTAAAGTGATTATTTGGATATCTCTCCATTAAGTGTGTACCTGCAAATATGTAGAGAAGAGGAGTAAAAATCACATATTTATTTGTAATATGCATGGGAATTATGATGTAAAATATGCAATATTGGATACCAATCACACCCCCCACACTTATTCTTTTGCTCGTCCCGAGCAAAACTAAGAAAAAGAAAAGAAAAATTCTAACTACCAATTTTATTACACCACTTTCGCAGGTGACGCGATTGCACTGAGCGTGTGCAACAAGCCGTTAAACCTCTAGGTTACCCTAGAGGAGGAGTGTTGTCTCCTGAGGGTTTTCAGCGGATTACACCCACAAAATCCATAAAGAAAGAAGACAAATGTTAGTATTTTGAAAACGCATTTTGAATAAGAGACAAGTTTTTAAACTATTTTTGCAAAAATATAAGTGATCCTAGGTCATAAGTCTACCTATAATTATTCTTCCTTAAACTTAGTATCTATGCAAGATCTTGTCTTCAATTAAGGTAAGAATTCAAAATTGGATTGAATATTTTATCTTTCATAAAACCTAGATAATATGCACACCGTGTAGTGAAAATTTCTGGGATTTCAACTCCAACCATCAAGCCATTTATTTATCTATATATATTTTTTTTTAATATTTTTTTTCTTCCCTTAGTTTAGGCTTTCTAGTCTACCTTGTAGCGAGCCTTTAACCGATGACTCCCAAACCAGACGGTCTTAGGGCATCAGATGAGAAAACATCCCTCGGGTTTAAGGTCTCGAGTAAAAAAGGCCACATAACTATAGGGGATTATTTTTTATCACCGTTAGGCGTGAATGATCATGCTTCTTGAGGCACAATTATCCAGCTTAATAAGTGAGATCACCGTTAGGCGTGAGTAATCATGCTTCTTGAGGCACAATTATCCAGCTTAATAGGTGATGTTTTATTATATATATTTTTTTCTTTTTTTTTTTCTTTTTTTTTTATATATATGGCATTTTTGGTCTTTGTTTCCATCTCAAGAAATGTGTAAGTGTGAAGTGCATATTATCTAAGGCAAAAAATGTAAGATAAAAATCTCCTCAATTTTACTTACGTAGCCTATAATTTTCAAACAAGATCTATTATTTCAACTAGGTTTAAGATGTCATATTAAGGCTTTCTTAATCTCTAAGATACATCTTAATTTCTTAAAATAGAACAAAACTTTGTCTCTTATTTCAAAAAGTTTTTATTTTTATTTTTTATTTTTTTTATTATTAAAAGAAGTGTAAAAGAAATAAAAATCTAAAAACTCTAAATTAGTAAACCCTCCCCCACACTTATTTCATGCATTGTCCTCAATGCATCATGATATATGTATGCATGAAACAAAAATGAAGAGGGAAGGAAAAAATTACCTTAAGGTGGTGGTTCCGGTGGTGGTCGGATTGGTCCACGAAACATGGCCCAATCAACTTTGCTTTGGGTTTTCAGGAACCCACCAAAAATAGCAAAAATATGACCCACTAAAATGATGTATGTATGTGTTATTTTAATTATGTACATGACCCCATCTAATTTTAAGATTTTCCTAATAATTTCAGAGTCAAATTTATCAAGATCCTTGTCCCAGAATGGATTATGAAATGATATAACAGTTGACTTGGACTCTGAATGAACAGGAACTAACACCGACTCAGGGAAGTGAATTAAGTCAAGTGATGGTGCAGGAGTCGAAGTGAATTCACAAATTGGGTCCAAGTCAAGAAATGAAAACTCAAGTCCACAATCATTGTCCAACAATGGGATGTGACCTACTATGGGTGATATCTCTTTACTTCCAATTTTAAGAAATTCAAGCTCATCACCGTACAATTCTTCAAAACTTAAGTCAACATCTTCCTTAATAATTGTACAATCAGTTTCAGAAGTAAAGAGATCGAGAAAATCAAGGTCACATTTCTCATTGAGTTCAATTCCACAAGATGGAGAACTTGCCAAAATGTCAATAGAATCTTCAAAAGTGTAAAATTGGGCAAGTTCGACATGATCCTCAAAGATGGTTGATTCAACTTCATTGTGAATTGTGAAAGGATCCAAGGTTGATTCCGGGAAAAGATTGATGTGAGGTAAAGATACCGGAGTCATTATGGAATAAGGAAAAAGAATTGAATCACTGAGTTTGGGTTCAAGATCACATTCCTCATGTAGTTCAATAAAATGTGGAGAACTTGCCAATTTATCAATGGAATTTTCAGAAGTGTAGAATTGGTCAAGTTCAATGTGATCATCAAAAAAGATTGGTGATTCAATTTCACAATGGATAGGAAATGGATCCAATTCTGACTGGGAAATGGATTGAAATCAGGTAAGGATATGGAAGTCATGATTGAATCAGGAAGTAAATTGGAATCATCAAGTGGAAGTTCAGGATCATGTGCAAGTTCAATTTCAGGAAATGGAAAACTTGCCAATATATCAATTGGATTTTCAGAAGTGTGGACAAGTTCAGGTGAATGTGCTGAAATTGAATCTGAACTTCCAAGACTACATGACTCTTTGGTTTTAACAGAGTGGCTAGTGACCTTAGAAATAGGATAAGAATGAAGAGTTTGGATCAGCAAATCTAAGTCACGGGCACGAGCATTTTGAGCATGGGTCATGTCTTCAAGCATCTTTTCAAATTGATGACTTCATTATTTGGATGAAAAGATGAAGTGTTGTCTTGGAAGTGATGGTGAAATTGTGAGTCAAAAGTGTGTGATGATGGAAAAGTGGACTCACACAAGAAATCATTACTCGGTTCCATGACAAATGGTTGTTCATACTGAGAAGGTGGAACTGAGTAAGATTCTTGAAAATACTGTGGAATTGGAGAGGGAAATAATTCAGGAAGTGTTTGCTCAGCTCTCTGTAAGTTAGCTTCTAAACTCCTTAGTAAATCAGATTTTCTTCAACTGGTTCAGAAAAAGGAGTATATGAAGTGGACTCGGGAAATGAATATTGTGAATATTGTGGACTTGGTGGAAATGGTGGACAAGGAGGTTGATAATTAAACTCGGGGGACTGGAATCCCCAATGACTCGATGAAGAGTTGAAATTATTTAGGACATTATAATTGTTAGATGGGGGGTATGGGTCATATTGATTCGGATAAGGCCAACCCGGTGTATTGGTTGGTGCATATTGTAAAACACCGGGTTGGAATTATCCGAATAAGGAGATGGTGTGAAATATGGATTATTATTGAAAGAATTTTTGAAGGCCATATCACACAATCACAAACAAAAACAAACAAACAAACAAACAAACAAAAGAAAGAAAAATTCTAACCTAAGTTAGGGTAGACTTAGACCTAGACGACTCCTAACAAATAGACTGTCCACGGGAGGTTTAGTGCAGACTCTAACCACAAGCTAATCAGCCAGGGAAGGGTAAGGTTGGTGGGAGGTTTTCCGTCCGAAGACGTTCCTTAATTAAGTAACCAGCAACCTTCGGGCTTTCGGCCCTCAACCCCTTTCCTAGACACCGATTTTGCAAGAGTTAAATTCCAACACTTTTCCCCCTTAGGATAATCTCCTAAGTGAGTCCGAGATGTCCCTAGGGCCAACGTCTATTTTTATTAAATTAGGCTTGGGTTAGTGAGTGCTTGGGTTGTGGTTTCGGGCTAAGGAAAGGGTAATGACCTCCCCCACCTTATCTTATTTACGGGTATGCCCTTAAATTTGAATTGTGCAAGTGTACAAGAAATATAGCTAGGATACACTCAAAGCATGAAAATCAAGCAAGGAGTTTGTCCTAGTCTAAATGCAATGCAAACACGTACCTTGCCTCCAGCACTCTTCAACAGTAAAAGTAAAGAATTGAAAAGACACGTGCCTAAAATGCAAGTGTCTAAACAATTTTTAGCAATTTCAATCAACTTTTTACTGTTTTTTAATTAAGCAGGAGTAGGATGCAGAATACAGAAAATCAAGTATAGAAGCAGCTGTATTTTACAGAACCAGAGGCCCTGCAGAAAATGGTGAGTAGTGAACTCCTTATTGCCGCGTTCCCATGGCAAATTGCCGTGGATCCGCGGCAATTTGGAGGGATCCTGGGCTCTGCTTTCTTGAGCAGAGTCCCAGGTCCACTTGTATGTTACTGCAATGAATAGTTTCCTGTTTTCTTCTCCTGTAACCTGCAACAGAGAAGAAGGATCGTTTAGTACTTCACTTTAACCTAAAAAATACGTTGCTCTCCCCGGCAACGGCGCCATTTTTTGATTAGACTAGAGAGGGGTGTACTTATTATGTGTATAAAGATGTATTTGATGTACCCTTTCTTGTCTCCGCTATAGTATAGGACTATACCGAGTCGAATCTCAGGGAGAGCTCGCGATGGAAGCTTTAACGTGTGGTAGTGAAGTGAACAAACGAGTATTCTTCTCTTGCTTATAAACTTAGTGAATCAAATGCAAAAGAAACTAAAAGAAAAGATGGCTATGTTCATGGTGGAAAAGTCGGGGAAAGAAATCAAGAAGAGGATTTGGTATTCACAAGAAAAGAAATGAAACTTAAAGAAGAATCAATCCATGACTAGCTTACCTTGCTAGCTTGCCAAGACTTACTAGACTCCTTGATAGCGAATGCGTGCCTAATGTTGTCACTCCATCGGCTTAGGATTCGTCTCGCGTGTTGACCTAATTACTTTCTCACTTGCAAGATGGTGGTTTAACCATCGGGAAGAGAAGATCATACAACTTGCAAGATTAACAAAGGCAATCACCCATGAGTTAGTGAAGTAAGCTAAGCTAGTGGTAAACTAGTACATGGAGAAGGAATTAGCTAGAACAAGCCATAAGAAAGGTAAAACAAAGCATGGAAGTAAATTGCAAGTAATTAAAGCAAGAAGTGAAATAAAGCAAGTAAGAATGCAAGAAAACTAGAACCAAGCTTCAAGTAGAGGAAGGAGGATGGATCAATCCTTGTTGCTTCAAGTGTCACTCTTGATTACACAAGCTCTCTCCCTCACAATCACTCTCTTTTACATTGAATTCTAGGGAAGAAGAAGAGGGACTATAAGAAATAAACCTAGAGAAAAACAACTAAAAATTACAACACACTAACTTTCCTCTCTTCTCCATTCAGTTTTTGTACGCAGGTCTTCATGGAGTATTTATAGCATGGATGAGAACGTTCGAGAGCCTAGTTTGTTGGCGCAAAATCTGAGATCCAACGGCCCGGATTTTGCGGTGGATCCGCCGCAAGTCGCGGCACTTTTGTGGCCGTTGGCTAACAACTTTCTGGTGGAGATTAGTTACAAGGTTGTTAGCCACGTGGTATATCTAGAATCTTCGTTTGTTGCGCGGATTTCTCTGGATCTGGATTTGAATTTGGCTTTATCTTTAATCTTGATTAATCACTTAATTAGTGTTAATTAAGTGATTATTTGGATATCTCTCCATTAAGTGTATACCTGCAAATATGTAGAGAAGAGGAGTAAAAATCACTATTTATTTGTAATATGCATGGGAATTATGATGTAAAATATGCAATATTGGATACCAATCACACCACTTTAGCTCGTTCTATAGGGCTTTTGGAGGAGTTAAAACATGAAAATGGAGCATTTTTCTTGTGTATGACAGTAAGGGGAGTTTTGGGGAAATGAGAGGGAGAAAAAGTGTTTTTGTGAAGAAGAAATGGGGGGAAAAAGATTGTGGCTGCTACTGTTTTGCTGCTGTGGCTGCTGTTGTTTTGCTGCAGCAAAAAGGGAAGAGAGAGAGAGAGTTTTGGGGAGTTTGGATGAAGAGAGAGAGGGTATTGTCAAATGAAATTGTTCTCTTCATCTCCCTCTATTTATAGCCCAATCTCTTACATAAAAACATGACAAGTGTCCCCCTAACCCCATCACTCTTCTCCTATACCTTACCCTATAAGTAAGGCTCCATGCCTCCCCCTCCATGAGGTACTAGTACCCGCAAGCATGGTGAGGGAGTATGGTGGCAAAGTCAACATGCATGAGGTTGTATTCATTTCTTATATATACATACATATGTGTATACATACTAATAGACATAGTATCATGTATAGTATCTAACATGAATACTTACTCCCCATCACCTCCCTAAAGTATTAAAATTTTAGGAAAAAGGTGCTTATTAAGATAAGTGTTACATGAATGCCATAACAGGTTGCCCGGACGGCCTCGTAAAGTCCCAGCCTCTCCAGATCCTCCTCAAAATGAGCAAGGATATATAGAGTCAAGTCCCTCCACCATGTCTTGGGAGGGTGAATCCACCCCGGAGTCCTGAAATCAGTGGCTGGATAATTACCACAAACCTTAAAGAACTGATTTCCAAAGGTCTGAGCCACCGCGGGATTTTCTCCCACTGGGATATCTGGAAGTACATTCCCAGGGTGGAGACCCAATATGCAGCGAGGAGGACCCGCCCTTGTGTAAACGGGAGACGGAATTATCAACTTCCCTTCGTGAACAGAATCAGTAGTCTGAGTCACTTGCCACTGCATCTTTCGAGCCCTCGTCACACATTGAAAGAAGGACAAGGAAAAATGCCGCTTGCTAGATGGGAGATAGTACTTCTCACCATCCAATTTGAAAATCAATTGCCCCTCTCTAGCTAGCAGCTGGTGATCGTTGTCTGGCGCTGCATCTCCGAACATGAAGCCGGGATTTCGATAGATTCTTCGGTCAGAATCTTCAAGGGGAGCAGTAGTTAAGATGCTCCTCGCTAATCCCCACCATGAATAAGTGCATCCCAAGCAGGAGCGCTTCGCTCGCTGAATAGCGAAGCCTGCCCTTGAAACTGCAGGCTGACGTTGCCATCGAGCCCCCTGGCTGTACCAAAGAGACTGTTCAGAGGACTAGGAGTATAGTGCACTGTAAAAACAAGGAGAAACTATGATTAGTTCATCAGCCAAACGAGAGCTAAAACAAGAATGTAATTTTTTGTTAAGGCATAGCTTCGCTCTCCGAGCGAAGCTGGCCTAACAATAGCTTCACCCCGAAGCTTAGCTTCGCAGCTGCAGCGTAACTCCGCACTCCATACGAAGGCAGGATGCAGGAAAATATCCAAGTATTAGCTTCGCTCTGGAAGCTTGACCTCGAACAACAGAACGCGACAAAGCCCCAGGGGCTAACTTCGTCAGAAAGGTACTGTTGCCTAAAAATTATTTTAAGGGCATTAAGGTCCTTTTCAGTTACACTCCAAAGGTTAGCTTCGCATCCTATCATTCAACAGGATGCGAACGCCTAAGGGATAACTTTGCCTGGAAGCTTGAAGAAGAGGCCCTTCGGTTCTAAGATTCCCAACCAAGAAATCAAGAGAAATTCAGGGAATTAAACTCCCTAAGATCACGAGATCATGATTGATCGCTCTGGATTCATCAGAAGATAGCTAGAAATTGGCTTTAAAAGAGAGATGAAAATCTCTGATTAAAAGGAAGAGATCCCTACCTGTGATAGGTCATTCGATGACCAGAGGAGGAGAAGGACCCTCCGTCGTAGAGGTTGCTACCTCTTTTCCTGCCCGTCTTTTGGGAGCCATCGGAGAACTAAAGAAGAAGTTCTTGAAATTCCAAACGAAGGAGGAAGAAGAAGAAAAGAGTCAGAGTGCTCTGAAAATTCAAAGAGAAGTGGTGCCTTCTCTTTTAGCCCGATCAGGCTTTTATAGGCTGATGATTGCCTAAATGTCGCCTCCTCGAAAGGACCACAGGCAGTCGTTTCAAATTAATTTGAAACGGCGCCTAAAGCGCCTTCCCAAGAAGCGTTACTTCAGCCCCACTAAGGGCTAACTCCGCCGTGAGTCCAGTATTGACTTAGCGTGATGCTTGAATAACTTTGCTGAGAAACATGCCTTAGCTCTGCTAAAAGCACATCTCTAGCTTCGCAGAAATTCTGTGCTAGCTTCATCAGAAACTGGCTCCTGACTTATTTGGAAACCTGTTTTCAGCTTCGCTGGAAACTTAGCTTGGCTGAGAGTTCTCATTTCCTCCTAGGGGAAAGACTTGCCTAAATTGGTCCACCTCAGGTGTTCTCGAATCAAAAAGAAGGGAAACAAAGCAGATAAACAACATAAAATAAACTTTTATTGATTCAAAAGGGAAGATACATTGACACTACATCAAGGTTGTCTTTCATGCAACAGAATCATTGCTCCAAAGGCATACAAGTTGTCCTATCTACTTCCAAGGTGATAAGCTAAACCAACTGGACACGAAAGGCCTTCCTCCTGCACAAGGCTGTAATCTTTCGCATAATGGCAGATTTTGCCATCAAGAAGCTGGATCTTCTTTGATGAAAATTGGCAAAGGACTGGTTGCCACCAGAAAGCCGGATCTTTTTTGACGAAAATTGGCAAAGGAAGGACCCGAGACCTTACAAGTGACGTCCGCTTTCCTGAAGTGGATCATCTCGGATAAGCGACTACCAGCCCCTTCTCAAAGTGGATCATCTCGGATAAGCGACTGCCAACCTCTTTTGGGAACACGCATCAGCTGCCCAAGTTTGTTCCTTCTGCTTAGGATTAAAGTTTCAACTTGAAAATCAAGGGACAAGTTTCTGGTCTCTTTCATTAAGATAAAAGACTGGAAACCACAATTCACTGCAACGCAAGATGGAAAACAGGTTAGCAATAAAGCAAAGAAAAAATGCAAGTATGGTACGCCAAGTCAAATTCTTTAGGCGAATCAATTTATATCCGATCCAGTTGCGCTCTAAGGATGGATTTCAGTTAAGCAGAGGATAGCCTCGCTTGCACAGTGATGATGGGCTAGCTCAGCGTAAGTCAAGTCTTAGCTCCGCCTAAGACAGTTATGAAAGCACACCTAGAGGGGGGTGAATAGGTGTAAATGCTAATCTAGTGAACTAAATGCGCTAAATGCGGAAGCTAATGCAAATTTTGCAATCACACTTAGTATAACACACAAGTGTAGCCAAATTCCCCGTGGAGGGCTCTGGACTAACTCCTCTTGATTCCCCTTGAATGGGTTGAGGTGCTATGTGAAGCTCTTGTGGTTAAGTACAAGTGAGGCACACACACAAGCAAGCCAAGCATATATGGATGAGCAATATGAATGATGCAAGGCAATACAAGCAATATGAATGATATGGCAATATGAATAATGCTATGCACAAATGAAAGAGAGAGAGTTAGAGAGACAAGTGGATCAAACGCTAACAACAAGATATGTTTCGAGGTTCGAGCCCCTAGCTCTACATCCCTTCCTACACCACCGTGTAGGATTTCCAATCCACTATAGGAGTACCGATCTCCTCTCTCAATGCCACCGAGGCAATACAACCACAACCACCTCTACTGAAGAGGGATAAGGCCCGTAGCCAATACAACCAACACAATCACCTCTACCGAAGAGGGATCCAAACCAATACCACTCCGATCAACCTATACCAAAGAGGGATACACAAAAGCAAGGAGGGTTTACAACTTGGAGGCTTAGCAACCTCAAACAATCTCTCTTTTTCTCTTTTCCACAAAACAAAGATCCTAATAGATTAGGATAGAAGATAGCTCAAGTGTGGAAAACTAGGTGTTTGGAAAACAACAAACTCAAAGAAAAACCTTGGGAAAAACTCTTGGTAAATGATATAAGTGAAGAACAAAACAAAACTCCCAATTTTTATTTTTCTTTGATTTTCCAAAAACCCAAAACAACACAAAGATAAATCTCTTTGGCACAAAACTCTTTTTAAAACTCTTTTAAAACAGTAGAGAAAGTCTGGAAATTTTGGCTCTTAAAATCTTACTAAAAAACATGAAGAGATGGGGTATTTATAGCCCCATCAGAAAACTAGCCGTTAGGCTGATCTGGCAGCCTGACAGTCTGCCGGTCGGCCGGCCCGGCAGACCGCCAACGGTCTGAAATATGACCGTTGGGCAGACCCGGTCGACCGGCACCGTCGACCCAAACAAACAGAGAGCACTGCTCTCAGACCCGGTCGACCCTGACAGTCGACCGAGCTTGTGTCTGCCAGACGTGCACAAGTCTGTGCACGTCGGTCGACCGCATGGGTCGACTGGCCCATGGTGCGGTCGACCGTCTGGGTCGACCGACCTGGCATGTCAGCACAAACCTGGGTCAGAAAACATATGTAAAAACATTTTTGAAAAATCTTTTAACACTTCTAAAAATCACCAAAAATAGTTTTAACATTTTATATTGAAACACAAACAAGTGATAAAAATTTCAAGACATATATCAATCATATCAATTCATTTTGAGTCTTGCAAATTTTATCAAAACCAACACTTGTATTTTTATCAAACTTGATTTATTTTCAAAACATGAATAGGATAGTCAAACTAAGTTTGTATAAGTCATGTAAGCATGTATGTATATTGAACACATCTAATATACATAAAAACCATTTAAACTTGTTTTGATCAAACTATTCATGAAAACCAAATTCAAAACATAAATCTTGTGTGTGTTGTGCACTTGAGCATATCAACTATATTAAGCTTTACAATTGGATCCAAAAACACACTAAACTATGGATACCTAAGTCTTCTTGACGATCTTCATCTTCAAGGTGACTCGATCCACAAACACCGTGATCCATGAGCTAGGCAAGGTATGATCTTGATGCTTTGGCCCTGGATTCACCACGAAAAGCTTTTAAACTCCTTGTTGAAGCTAATCACCAACTAATATCTTGGTTAATGATCTGAAACTTAAACAACACAAGATTATTAGTAAACATAACTACATGAGTTAATCATCATCAAAACTAGGGTGGAAGGCCTTTGGGCCAACAATCTCCCCCTTTTGATGATGACAAAACTCATGGAGTTATATATGCATGGATTAAAGTTAAGCTTCAAAGAAGCTCCCCCTTAACTCATGCATAAAACAAATAAACATAAATATGCATGAATGACAATGCATAAACAAGATGCTCTAGATACCAAATGAAATATTCAAAACAAAACATGCTCTAGAGATCAATTAACATTAAACTATATTAAAAATTAAACTATATTAAACTTAATATATGCAAAAACATAAATATGCATATATAAAATTCATAAACTCAAAATCTTTCTCCCCCTTTTTGTCAATCATCAACAAAGGGGTAAACAATCAAAACAATAAATACAATGTCAAGGAGGGGTAAAAATCTTTCTCCCCTTTTTGTCAATCAAAACAATAAAAAAAATGTTCTCCCCCTTTTTGTCTAAAACAAAAACAAAGTCAATAAGGGGTTACAATCAATTAAGATACTAAAGAATTAGATATGACAAAGTAGCATCTTGATATGAATTGAAAGTAAACAAAGATCAATAAATGTTATATGCTATATACATTCATGAAGAGGAAGACGCTAAGTTAGCTTCCCTACACATATGCATTACATGAAGGAGGGATGTTAAGCCCTAATTCACATAACACACATTATGTAATGCATAAGAGGAGATGTGAAGCTCCCCCTACACACGTGTATCACATAAAGAAGAGATGTTAAGCTCCTCATTACTAGATACACTCAACATGAATCTATATGTAGAAGAGATGTTAAGCTCTCCTTGCATATAATCAATACAAATCAAAACTTTTGTATTTTTCTTTAAACAAAATTTTTAGATACTAATTTAAAACACAAGACATCTTGATATCAAAAGGTAGTATTTTTCTTTTTAAGTCATATAAACAATTAAAATGACTATTTTCTATCATAAAGCAAGGGAGTGGAAATACAAATACCAATTGAAATGTGAAAATCGAATTTTCTCCCCCTTTATGAAATACCAACAAAAACTATGCGTAGGCTTGAAATAAGATACCAATTGAAAACTAAATCAATTGAATTAATAGTTGAAGCTCAACCTCTAGCATAAACAAAATTTGTGCTCAAGATATAGAAATATAATAGCACAAATAAAACAAGTATATGTGTATGAAATAGAATGAGTACCAATCACCCATAGATGATACCAATTGAAAATATACATACACAATAAACATATGAATATACAAAAAGATCAAAATGATACCAATTGAAAGAGTTCAATGATACCAATTGACATAACAATAAATAGCATGTGTATACCTCATAATACAACGAAGAAAACGAACTAGTTAAAATGAAAAATTTTGTTAACTAGTACGAAATCCTTCAAGCAAGGAATAAACTAAAAATAATTTTCATAAAACACATGTAAATCACATAGCACTTAAGAACACTCAATATTCAATAAAGTCCATACATGCTCATGAAAAACATACTCATGAGAAATATTAAAAAAATGGTGAGTATACAAGTAATGTGTGACATGGCATTATGAAATTTCCAATTAAGCTCAAAATTCCTTGAAGCATGAAAAATATGAACATCATCAAAATTATTTAATCTTCAAGGCATATGTATGTCTTATACAAACTAAAGTATACATACATATTCAAACACAACGAGTTTACAAAAATATATGCATTAAGGCACGTGGCTCAAAAGGATAAACATGTATATCTAATAGTTTGGACAAGATAGACATATACATGAAGTTAAATATAAACACATGAAAACATGAATAACTAAATTTTCATTTAAAAATAAATTTTCATTTCAAGGTATATGTATGAATTGTCAAACATGAAGTATACATACATATCCCTAAACACAATTGAGTCCATAAATAAAGATTTGCATGAAAGGCAAATGACTCAAGGGGTATACATGTATATCTTAAAGTTTGGCAATATAAACATATACATGAAGTGAAACACGTAATCATAAAACAAATTCAAAAATGAGAATACAAGTTTAAAATATATGAATCATCAAAACTAGACTATACTAGCACATCTAATGGGTTCAAATAAGCATTCAAGCTCAAACATATATAGATTTATTTGTGGCCCACTATATGCACAAATATAAATCCTAGTCTTAATGAAAACTAACATTTAAACATATATTCAAAGCATGAAGCATAAAACAAAGATATAGATCAACATGATAAACATAAACATGATATTATGAATATCCACATGTTATTAGATTTATGATGTACATGATAGCTAATCAAATACGAGAACACAAAATAATAATCCACATTAAATATGGGTGTCTCAAATACTATACATGTATGTCAAGAATCTAATTAACATGGCATATTCATACTAATCACTAAAAAATGAAACATGCTATAAACAATGAATATTAAAAGCATGAAAATAATAAATGGGAGTTAGGAATCGTTACCAAAACCTAGAAGGCAACTCTCCTTGTCTCCAAAACATGGTGGTCATCTCCACCAAATCTTCCCTTGAAAGTGATGCATCCAAATGATTTCCTTTAAGTACGGAACGCATCCACTCCAAGGTGCCATCACTCTCACGTCATGTGAGAGCCCACACCTACATCAAATAAAGGAGGGGTGGTCTTTGGTACCCATACTCTTTTGGGTCCATGAGGGTTAGTACCTTCTCTAACCCAAACAAAATTCTTTGCTAAATTTACATTATGTAATTTATCAAAGCAAAATTTAGCAAGGTGACCCTTACGTCCACAATGTGTACAAGTGTACACATGAGCATACATGTGAGGAGTGTGTCCGTGAGGAGCATGTGTATGCCGTGTAGGGTGTGCATGAAAAGATGAAACTTGTTTCTTTTGAAACAAAGATTCCAAGCGTGTATGCCCTACTACACATTGGCTCAAAGTGGAGCCCAAACAATCTACACTCTTCTTTAATAAACAAATATCATCATTGATCCTAGAAGAAGAGGTACATGCATTAGGTAGACTAGATGAAGAAGCTACACTAGCATGGCAAACATGTGCATCAATCTTATTTTTCAAAACATCATTTTTCTTTAAACAACATCTAAATCATTTGAAATAGAAATAATCTTATTTTTCAAAACAACATTTTCCTTTAAAACAAAATCAATTTTTGAAGACAAGTTTTCGTTTTTCTTTAAAACATCATTGCAATCATTTTTAGATTTTAAAAATTTATTTTCCTTTAGTGCAAGGTCTAATTGAGATCTCAATGAATCCCTTTCATTAGAAATCTCCATCTTCTCTTGCAAAACCATATTAAGTCTAGAAAATAAATCTTTATTATCTTTTTCAAAGCCTAGACTTTTCTTTTTCAAATCTTATATTTTTCTATTAATTTTTCAAAAACAATAGATAGTTCTTCATTTAAGGCATGGGCATCATAATCATCACATTAAGAACTAGCATACTCATTACAATCTAAGTGGGTTTCCGAGTGTACCTCAAGGGAGTCATTCCCTTGGACCGTATAGCATTGTTGCGGCTCGGATTCATCTCCACTAGATTCTTCCTCTTGTTGGATTGGCAATTGAAGCTTGGAGGTGGTGGTGGTTGTCAAAATATTCTACACTGCAAAGGCGGAATCAATGTTAGAAACACGCAAAAGATAATCTTTAGGAAGTGTGCTTCTAATAGCCTCTAGGGCTAGTGCATTGGCCCCTATATGCTTGCGGTCATCAAGATAACATCTCTTGGTAGCGGCAAGGAAAACATGCAAACCTAGGTCTTTAGGTACACGGACATCCTATACTTCCAAACAACAATGTTGGAAGGGTCAAAGCTAGGTGGGGTCATGAAGTCCATGGTAAACTATATGAGTGTGCAAACAAGCAAATGCAAACAAGATTAGCCAATAATGAGGATCTTTAACTCTAGGTTGTTAGACCCAAAATCAGAGCACTTGGCTCTGATACCAATTGAAAGCACACCTAGAGGGGGGATGAATAGGTGTAAATGCTAATCTAGTGAACTAAATTCGCTAAATGCGGAAGCTAATGCAAATTTTGCAATCACACTTAGTACAACACACAAGTGTAGCCGAATTCCCCGTAAAGGGCTCTGGACTAACTCCTCTTGATTCCCCTTGAATGGGTTGAGGTGCTATGTGAAGCTCTTGTGGTTAAGTACAAGTGAGGCACACACACAAGCAAGCCAAGCATAAAGGATGAGCAATATGAATGATGCAAGGCAATACAAGCAATATGAATGATATGGCAATATGAATAATGCTATGCACAAATGAAAGAGAGAGTTAGAGAGACAAGTGGATCAAACGCTAATAACAAGATATGTTTCGAGGTTCGAGCCCCTAGCTCTACATCCCCGCCTACACCACCATGTAGGATTTCCAATCCACTATAGGAGTACCGAACTCCTCTTTCAATGCCACCGAGGCAATACAACCACAATCCACCTCTACCGAAGAGGGATAAGGCCCGTAGCCAATACAACCAACACAATCACCTCTACCGAAGAGGGATCCAAACCAATACCACTCCGATCAACCTCTACCAAAGAGGGATACACAAAAGCAAGGAGGGTTTACAACTTGGAGGCTTAGCAACCTCAAACAATCTCTCTTTTTCTCTTTTCCACAAAACAAAGATCCTAATAGATTAGGATAGAAGATAGCTCAAGTGTGAAAAACTAAGTGTTTAGAAAACCACAAACTCAAAGAAAAATCTTGGGAAAAACTCTTGGTAAATGATATAAGTGAAGAACAAAACAAAACTCCCAATTTTCTATTTTTCTTTGATTTTTCAAAAATCCAAAACAACACAAAGATAAATCTCTTTGGCACAAAACTCTTTTTAAAACTCTTTTAAAACAGTAGAGAAAGTCTGAAATTTTGGCTCTTAAAATCTTACTAAAAAACATGAAGAGATGGGGTATTTATAGCCCCATCAGAAAACTAGCCGTTGGCTGATCTGGCAGCCTGACAGGCTGCCGGTCGGCCGGCCCGGCCGACCGCCAACGGTCTGAAATATGACCGTTGGGCAGACCCGGTCGACCGGCACGGTCGACCCAAACAAACAGAGAGCACTGCTCTCAGACCCGGTCGACCCTGACGGTCGACCGAGCTTGTGTCTGCCAGACGTTCACAAGTCTGTGCACGTCGGTCGACCGCATGGGTCGACCGGCCCATGGTGCGGTCGACCGTCTGGGTCGACCGACCTTGCTTGTCAGCACAAACCTGGGTCAGAAAACATATGTAAAAACATTTTTGAAAAATCTTTTAACACTTCTAAAAATCACTAAAAATAGTTTTAACATTTTATATTGAAACACAAACAAGTGATAAAAATTTCAAGACATATATCAATCATATCAATTCATTTTTGAGTCTTGCAAATTTTATCAAAACCAACACTTGTATTTTTATCAAACTTGATTTATTTTCAAAACATGAATAGGATAGTCAAACTAAGTTTGTATAAGTCATGTAAGCATGTATGTATATTGAACACATCTAATATACATAAAAACCATTTAAACTTGTTTTGATCAAACTATTCATGAAAACCAAATCCAAAACATAAATCTTGTGTGTGTTGTGCACTTGAGCATATCAACTATACTAAGCTTTACAATTGGATCTAAAAATACACTAAACTATGGATACCTAAGTCTTCTTGACGATCTTCATCTTCAAGGTGACTCGATCCACAAAAACCATGATCCATGAGCTAGGCAAGGTATGATTTGATGCTTTGGCCCTGGATTCACCATGAAAAGCTTCTAAACTCCTTGTTGAAGCTAATCACCAACTAATATCTTGGTTAATGATCTGAAACTTAAACAAAACAAGATTATTAGTAAACATAACTACATGAGTTAATCATCATCAAAACTAGGGTGGAAGGCCTTTGGGCCAACAAGTTATACTGAAGGCGCGTCAAAAAGAGCTAAGTCCTAGCCTCGCCTATATGGCTAAGCCAGACTGATCCAGAGGGACGCAGTCTTGACCCCACCTATATGACAAGACTGGCTCAACCTTGAAGAAACTAAGTCCCCAATTCTTGCCTAGGTGGCGAACTTAACAGGCAGATTTAACAGATGCAAATCAGTCAGATACAAAATGAAGAACAAGGGAAATCAATCCCTGAGCCAGCTGATAAAGCTAAATTAAGGGAGATAAACTCCCTAAAGTCATTTGTCCATTGGTAAAGTCTCGGATGACCGAGACTCACCAGTTCTTGGCCGGTTAATGACCAGAGTGGGCACCCCCACTATTTCACAGATCTGAGTATATTTCTCTGAATAACCAAGAGATATCATGAAGATTACTTCTCTGCAGAGAACCTCAAGTGTCCTATTTATAGGCCTCATGGCCTGATCGCACCGCCGCTGCTTCAAGCTTAGAAGCTCGAGCGAATTTAAGGCATTTATTGAGCCTTGAGAAAGGGAATAGTCTCCCTTGAAAATGCGCGCAGAAGCAATAATCTTCCTCATTAATATCAGAGAGGTTATTCTAACCTCGAAGAAGGGGCTGTCCTTCTCGAAGCTAGCCAAAAGGCAGTTGACCTCGGGAAAGGAACAACATTCCAAGACCAATTTGAAGCGAATCTACTCCGGGAGGCTCGAACGCGGAGCTACTCAGACGCGAAACTACCCAGAATCGCGAATCTACACGATTCCTCGGTGAACTTATTCCAATCCGGAAGCAGGATTGAAAGTGAAGCTGAACTCAACCACCATGGTGACGTTCATACTTCACATACCATCAATTAAAGCAATTCAAAGTATTTCTAAGTCTGAACCATTCCATTGCAGACTTTCAAAAACTTTGAAGGGGGTCTTGTTGACACTCTAAAAAAGATAAGATTCCTGACTGGCCTGAAACAATGTCTAAACTTGTTGACATTTACAAAAGACAAGTGACAGACAAACTGACGACCAGTTCTGTACCCATCTCCGAGGGACAAATCAGCAACTTAGACTCTACTGATCTAGTGAAGCAGACAGTAAGCCTAGATTGTCTTTGAAGAGACCTAAGCAGGTCTAAGATGCTAAGTTAGCTTAACACTTAGCATCACATGAGCCCAAGGGGATAGCCTCGCCTGAGAGGCTAAGTTTGTCCAACTTCGCTTTGAAGCCGTTCAAAGCTCCATCAGGGTGCTAACTTACAGCTTCTTCTAAAGTGCTCAGTTAACTCCGCAGAGAGTTAGCTTCGCTCGAAGCCACACGCAACCGCGCAGAAGGATGGTCGGTAGCTTCGCCACAGATGTTTATCCAGCTTCGCTGAAGAGCTTTTTCTAACTTCGCCAGATGCTTCTTCCAGCTCCGCTGTGAGCTCGACGCGACAGCTCGGCTGCGGGTCTTTTATGGTCAACTTTAACCAATTAAATCTCTATATGAGATCAAATCTATTCAAGATCAAATCTAATCGAGATCAAATCTGAGATCAAATTTGACAGTTGTTTACCATAATCTCTTCACTCTCCTAAAATAAGTAAGAGGATCAGGGGAGATCCTTCAAATATTTGAAAAGAATCAAAACAGATCAGGAGATTGACGCTACCTGCTATTCCTAGCTTCACAGAAGCTGATTCTAGCCTCGCAGTAAGGCTACTTTCTAGATTTAAACAGATTGACTCAATCTGTTTTTAGATTTTCAAGGGACAATTATACCCCTGCTCTTCCTATAAATAGCCCACCAGAGGCACAAGGGCACAGACACACGCACGACGCGCATAGGCAAAGAGACGCATAGAGAGAGATGGCTAAATAAAGATCTATTCTCTTGCTTTCAAGAAGTCAAAAAATTCAGAGAATTACTTCTCTAATCAGGGTGCTGATACCCTAAGATCTTCCTCTCAAGGAATCTCCGGAACCAGGCGAGAAGGAATTCCCAAGTGGAGGCAATTTGAGAAGTAACAAGAGGGTTCTACCAACCTTCTGTTTTCCGATTCTCCGAACCAAGCGAGAAGGGAATCCCATCGATCGCATCGTTAAAGGGACAAAGTGGTCGCGCGCTGACCAGACTCCTATCGGTACAATTCTCCAGAATCTCAGAGGAGATCTACTTGTAATCTTTTTATAATACTTGTAATTTAGCTCCTCGACCCCCTTTTTTAAGTTTTCCCCTTTTGCAAAAATCAATGGAAAATAAGATGGCGACTCCGCTGGGCTAGCTCTTCTGATGATCATGATAGTAGTATGGATGCCCCATGCTTTAAATGAAGAGCTCTCTATGTTTTGTGAAAACTTGCTTTTAAAATACAAACTTTTAAAAAGCAAGAGTTTTGAATTAAAAGAAGAAAATAAAAATTTATTTTCAAAGATTAATACGGTTTTACAAGATAGGATTGAGATTTCAAGTAAAAGGGATATCTTGAAAACCCAACTCGATATTGTTTTAAAAGAAAATGAGATATTGAAAAATAAAAATTATTTTGATGAGGTTTTAAAGAAAAATGGTGTTTTGTCTTGAAGACTAGATTTTGTTTAAAAAAAAATGATTCTTTGAAAAAAAAATAGTTTTAATTTCTAAAGAATTGGAATCTACTTCTTTAGAAAGTATTTCTTTAAAAAATGATTTAGATTCTTATGTTTGCCATGCTACTATACATCATCTTTTTGTGTTTTTGTTGCATACTCCACATCTTCTTTCAATATTGACAATGATATATGTATGTTGAAGTAGAGTGTAGATTATTTCGGCTCCACTTTGAGCCAATGTGCCATGAACCATAAGAAATTAGAATCTATGTTTCAAAAGAAAATATTCCATTTATGCATGCACACCAATCACGACATACACATGCTTCTCATTTTTAGACACATGACACCTTGTATGGTAGAGTGTATACTTATACACATTGTGGTTGTAAGGGCCACCTTACAAAATTTTGTTATGATAGATTAAATACTTTGAATTTTGCAAGTAAGAATGTTTGGTTTAGGAAAGGTGCTAACCCCTATGGGCCCAAGAAAATTTTGGTACCAAATCTACTCCTATTTCATTTGATGTAGCTATGGGCTCTCACAAGATGTGAGAGTATTGATGCCTTAATGGTGGATGCGTTTCGAGCTCAATGGTCATAATCTTTGGATGCATCACTTTCAAGGGAGATTTAGTGGGAGGATCACCATTTTTGGAGACCTAGAAACTAGTTCATTTAGTTTTGGTAACTATCTCAAACTCCTATTTTATTTTACATGCTTTTATATTGATGATTATAGCTTGTCATATTTTTTATTATGTTAAATGCAATGTTTATTAGACTTGTGATATACATGTATAGTATTTGAGACACACCCATATTTATATGGATTCATATTTTTGTGTTCTCACTATTGTTTAGCTATTATGTATATCCTAGTTTTAAAACACTTGCATTTAGCCTAATGATCATATTTGTTCATATTTTTGTGTTTCATGTTTTGATTACATGTTTAAATATAACTTCTATTAAAACTTATATTTATATTTGTATAAGTAGTGAGCTACACTTGATTATTATGTTTGCTCATGTGTACTCATTACATGTATTTGTATAATCTAGTTTGATGATCTTTGCATTTACACTTATATTCTCTATTTTTGTATATGTTTTGTGTTTAGCTTCATGTATATGTAAATTTGTCAAAACTATTAGAGATTCATGTTCTATCCTAGAGTCACTTGCTTTACATGTCATGTATTCTATTATGTACTCCTTTTATATTTGGGATAAATATGTATGCTTTAGTTTTAACAAAACATTCATATGTCTTGAAGTTTGTTTAGTTTTTGATAAAAATAGAATTTCTCATGTTTGATGATTTCATGAAAAAGAAATTTCTTTTGTTTTGATTGAGCTTAATTGCCTTATCTTTATGAATATGTTACATGATTTTTGTGCACTCTATATCTTTTGTTTACTCAAGATTTTGGATTTGCGAGCCTATATGTGCTTTATTGATCTTTGAGTGTCAATTATTATGTATTTAGTATGTTTTCATGGGATACATATTGTTTTATTTCTTATTGAAGGATTTTATACTAGTTTTTAAAATTATCATATAACTAGTTTCGTATTCTTCAATTGGTCGAGTTTTCAACCCATGCTAAAATTATCTTCGAAACTTTATTTTTGAAAACTTCTACCCTACAAGGGCGGTTGGTTGGATGACCATGCCTTGTATACTCTTTAATGAAAAATCTCTTTAAACATGTACATGATAGGGCAGTAGTTATGAGTTATATACATGATTCCTTTGCTATATCATTTTTTGTATACTCATGTTTTCTATATATGTATACATCAAATTTCAAGTGGTATTTTCAATATATATATATATATATATATATATATATATATATATATATATATATATATATATATATATATATATATATATATATATATATATATGATTTTGATTGTACTTGTTTTACAACTTCTATATATTTTTTAAAACACAAATTATTTTATGCTAAGCTTGATTTATTTCTAAATGTTAATTGGTATTTTTACAAGCTTATGCATGTGTTTTATTATTATTTCTAAAAAAAAGGAAAAAAGTTTTTTTAACCTAAAATGATTTCATGTTGATATAAGATAATAATTATGTTTATCTACAAAAGATATCAATATGTGTTTTGTCAATTACAATTTGATTTCAATTAATTTCAAATTTTATTTTATTGACTACAAATAATTTCAAATTTTGTTTTAAGTGGTATCAAAATTGTTTTCAAAATTTGTTTGATATGTATTGCCTATATGGAAGGGGAGCTTAACATCTCCTTTACATATAAATTCATGATGAGTGTGGTATATAAAGAAGAGCATGATATCTTTTCTTTATATAGTACACGTGTGTAGGGGGAGCTCAACATCTTTGCTTATACATTGTATATTATGCTTATATGGATTAGGGTTTAGTCATCCCCTTTTCATGTAATGCATGTATGCAGAGAGAGTTAACTTGACGTCTCTCCTCTTCATGAATGTATATCGTATATACATTTATATTGTTTTTTTATTCATCCTTTGTTGATGAATGACAAAAGGGGGAGAAGGATTTAGGTTTATATATGCATGTTTATTTGTGTTTATGTATATATATGTTTTATGCATATTCATATGCATATGTTTATGGTTTTAATATCCAAAGCTCTTATTGCATATCCATTCCCATTGATATTTTAATCTACATGTTTTGTTTTATTTGGCATCTGAGCTTCTTTAAATATTCATATGCATGTGTTTTATGATTCTTATTGCATATTTTTAATTATTGTTTATTGGTATCGGAGCTTACATTGAATATCAATATGTTTTGTGCTATGCATGAGTTAAAGGGAAGCTTCTATGAAGCTTATCTTTAATCCATGCATATATAACCTTATAAGTTTTGTCATCATCAAAAAGGGAGAGATTATTAACCCAAAGACCCTTCACCTTAGTTTTGATGATGACTAACTTATGAAGTTAAGTTACTAATGATCTTGTGTTTATATAGTTTTAGATATTGATCAAGATCTTAGAAGGTGTTTAGCTTCAACAAAGGATTCAAAGTCAAATTTTGGAGCTAACACGTGTTGATTCAAGAGCTCGCGCGTCAAGATCGCATATAGTACTCGAGACGGAGTCAAGCTCATGGATCGTGTTTGGATCAAGTCGACTTGGAGAAGAAGACTTGCATTTAGGTTTGTTTGTTTAAGGTTTAGATCTTGTGTAAGGATAGTTTAACTTTGAATTGCTCAAGTATATACATGCACAAGTTCAATAGTTTTTGTTTTGGTTTAACCGTTTCGAATTTTCAAGAATAAATCTTTTCGGGTTCATGAATAAGATTCCATCAAAGTAGTTTACATGGTTCATGTGTATATTAGATTTCATCCATATACATTGTTTGATTAATAATGCTGGTTAATAATGCTTAGAAACTTATTTTGATGTTTCTAATTCATGGTTTTTATGTTTTGTTTTTATCAAAACTTAGTTTGGGATTTATGGTTAAAAATATAGATATATCATTTATATGTGTATTGGATTCTATCTATATACACTATGCTTCAAATGTGTTTCTATATCTTGTTTTTGTATTTGAACAAGTTTTGAAAAAAATGTTTTCCATTTCAAGTTTAGTTTTTGGAAAAAATACCATTTTTGTTTAAAGCTTTATTTTCTAAGCCTAAAAAATTATTCAAATTGTTTGTAATATATGTTGGATTTTAATCACACATATTTGTACTTAAAATATTTACATGAATCTATTTTTGTGGAATTTATAGAATTTAAATAAATTTTTTAATGTTTTACTAGTATAAAATTTCATCCCTATAAAATATGTTCTTGGGCTACTGGCAGTCGACCGACCGGTCGACCGAACCAGGGCTCGATCGACCTATCGGTCGACCGATGTGCACAAGACGTGCACAAAGACTATGACTATATGGCCGGTCGACCGCACGGTCGACCGACTGTAAGAGACTTAGTCTTCGTTTTGCGCGGTCGACCGACAGGCTGGTTTGCCTAGGGTTGGTCGACTGACAAGCTCAAACGATCATATTTTTGATCGTTGGCTGGTCGACTGGTGGTCGACCGAGTCGACCGACAACCCATGCTCGACAGTTTTTGACTCCAACAGCTATATTTTTCTAGGCCCTATAAATATTTTGGGGATTGTTTTCAATAAGATTTTTAAGAGTTATTCTTCCCAACTTCTGAAATGTTTTTAGTAAGTTTTAAAGAGAAGTTTTTGTCCAAAATTTTCTATCTTTATTTGTTTTCAAAGTTTTAAAAAAATTAAAGGAAATCAAACTTTGAAAATTTTAGTTTTGTTCTTCAATTTCATATCTATCAAGAAATTTTTCCCAAGTGTTTCCTTTATTGTTCTTTTTTTTCAAACACTTAGATTTCTTACATACTTGAGCCACTCAATTCAAAATCTATCTTTAGAATTTTTATTTTGTGAGAAAATTGTTTATGATCTCTTTAGATCACTAAGAAATTGTTTATAATCTTTGTGATTACCAAGTTGTAATTTTTCCTTTACTTTGTGCTTAGCTTTGTGCCTTCCCTCTTATATAGAGGTGATCGTGTTTTTTAGAGAGTGGAGTTGTGTGCCCTAGTATTGAGTTGTAATTCCTCAGTGGAGGTCCCTGTATGAAAGATCCTATAGTGGATAGTTGAAATCCTTCTATGTGAAGGTAGGGACGTAATGCAGTGGCTCGAACCTCGAAACATATCCCAGTTTTTATATTTCTTCTATCTCTCAACTCTCATCTCTTTATATCTTGCATTGTTTATATTGCTCATCCTTACATGCTTGATATAGTTTGTGCTCACACTTGTATTGAACCAAGGGAGCTATTAAAGCACCTCAACTTATAATTCAGAGGAATCATGAGGAGTAGTTCCAGAGCCCTTTACGGAAAATTCAGACTCACTCTTGGTTATACATTTTGTGTGTTAGCAATTAGTTTTTAATTTCACATCATTTGTCATTATATTAGCACTACACCCATTCACCCCTTTAGGTGTACTTTCATGACTCCGAGTGGGAGAAATCCCAGCAGCTGAGTGGTTTCGAATGGGGAAATCCCATTAGCAAAACGTCAATCTTGGAAGGGCTATATTATTTAGAAGAAATAAATATTATTTCAATATTGGGATGAAATACATGGAATTAGAATACAGGAAGAGATAGGAGTACTACCCTGTCTCTTAGAAATGTGGGTTCACTCAATTGCTTTATATTGGATGATCAAGTGTTGTGGCGGGGTCGATAGTGAAGTATTGAGTTATTCGAATCCTGAGGCTGCTTCGGGAGTGAGGATGTATTCTTTAAGGAAGCCTTGCTGGATGAGTTATTCCATTACTTTCGAAGGGCCTAGCAATGAGTGGTTTTAAGCCCCTTGCAGTCATGGTAAGAGCAATATTCTTCTGCTTCGATAAGTGTGAGATTGTACAAGATTGGTCTCGATTGCCTAACTCATGGCTGGTCTTTGATGGTATTGAAGACCTTGTTTCCATCAGTTTGTAGGTTTGGAGGGGGTTTAGAGAGAGGTTCAGGAGCATTTCTCTTGAAGACAAGTTTCCTCCGATCCTGATCCTGGGCATGGGCGGAGGTTTAGTGCGGAGACTTCAACTTTCCTCCGCCAGTACAATGTTTCGCAGTATAGATAAAGGAAGTTTTCATTGCCTCCTCCAGCTGGATGTAGAGCTGTGATTTGTTATCAATTCTATATTTTATTATCATATTTTCTACCAATTTTTATAAATAAAACTCTGCTAATTACCGGTTCTGTCTTCTTTATGCAGATAATAATGGGAGAATGGCAAAGTCATAAAAAGTGACTGAATATTTCTATTTTTGAGATAATTTCAGAAATTTCTTGAAGGCCAAGTCTTTCTAAAAGAACCTAAATAGAGACTAATTGATGCCCAATATTCAAGCCCAATATGTTAGAATTTCAGGGCAAAAATCAGGAAATTGAGCATATGCAAGAGTATCTCGCAGTTGATGAGACCCGAGCCAAAAGATCAGGGCCTATGGCCCTGATCAGGCCACGGATCCACAACTTTTATCGCAGATCCGTGGCAAAATCGGGGCCATAGGACCTGATCTTTGCTGCATGGCATCGCCTCATCTTCCAGAAGCCTTCTTCTCCTAAAAATACTCGTTCAAAGGCCAAAATTCGAGAGAGGGAGTAAAGATTAGGGTTTTCTCTCTTCTAGTGTAGCTTAGAATTTTCTTTTCTTTTTTCTTCTCATTCGTATATTCTTCTTTTCTTTATAGATATGGGATTAGATCAGAGAGTGATTCATGAGAAAAAGAGAGAGTTATTGTAATAGATAGTGACAATCTATGAATATTTTCTCCTTTCTCTCATTGTTTCTTCTTTGATATATTCTCTAGTTGTTTAGCTAGATTTTCTCTCATGGTAATCTTACTACTGACCCACTAATTCTCTAACTCTTTATTGCTAACCCACATGAATCTAATAGCATCACATAAGGCCTTGCTCTTGTAAAAGCCATTGAAGGCTCATGATGATGGGTTCTAACTTCTAGCATGCTAACTTACAACTAACTAACTTCTTTCATGCTTGCTTCTAACTGGTTTAGATGATTTAATGTTAGCATTAGCTTGTTTGTGATACAAATTTGATTTCATCTATTTATCTTTAGCTCATACAATTTGTGCACTTGCTGCTCATCCCATGCTTGCCTTCTAATGAATCTTGATGGGTTAATATTCAAGTTTGCTTTGTGAAGGAAGGTTGACGGAGAAGAACAATCTTATAGGTTATCTTTAAAAAAAAACTTTTTGAAGTCAAGCCTAGTGTTGCCAAGGATCCACTGTGAGGAATCTATCATCAAGGAAGTTAGTGTGATTTGTGGGAACAATTAGTAGTTAGCGATCCATGGGTTTTCTTCTTTTTAAATTTGTTTTCAAAATATTTTTTAAACCACTTTATTATGTTTTTATCTTCGTTCCATCATCTTCTTCTCTTCCTTCTTGTTTTTTTCCTTTTCTTTTGATTCTTTTGAAACTTAGAAGAACTCTTTACACGACCGGTAAAGCTTCTATCACCTCCTGTCCCTGTGGATTTGACCCGTATAGCTTCTATGCTTTCACGGTAGTATCGAGAAAGTCAAAGCACAACTAACACTTAAAACTCTGATTTTCAAAATACACATTTCTGTGCAGGTTTTCCCTCGATCAAGATTTTGGCGTCATTGCCGGGGATGAGAACAGTTTAATTCACAATTTTGTTAACATTTACTTCTCTATTTCTGTGTGCAGGTTAATTTTTACAGGAACAGAACATTGCCGAACGAAACATAAGCCTGTAGCGCCCTGCTCTCGAAAGCATGGAGGCTGCTTTCATAGATTAACCATGCAAATGCGACTACTGCCGCATTTGTGCGGCAAAAGATAGGGACCAGGTTACCAGTTTTTGCAGGAATATCTCAATTACCAAGTTCGGTTGATTTCTGCTATTTGTTTTCTATATTAGTTGCTTGTACACTGCAATAAAATTAACAAAAATCTGTAATTAAAATTGTTGAAAATGGTTTAGACATTTGCATCAGGGCACGTGTCAATTTAAATTCCATATTACTGTATTTTGTTCTGTTGTTGAGTACTGGACTGAGGTATACATATTGCATTGTATATATTTTAGGATAAACATTTGGGTGATTTACTCGCTTTGAGTGTTTATTTTTATGTATAGTGCACACTTGCACGAATCGAACTTAAGGGCAAAACATGATACAACATAACTTAGGGAAGTCATTACCCTCCCTTAGCCCAAAAATCACCTCCTCGTTCGCACAACCAAGTCTAAATAAAATTTGTTACATGTTGACGCCAATGAGTATGATGGAAGACTCAACTACTTTTTTGTATTCCAAATCAAGTAAAAGAGTAATGGAATCTTCATCAACAAAGTCAAATATACGAGAACTTATCAAGAAGTTTGGGCTTGCAGATGCAAGGATTAGCAAGACACCGATGGCTATCACAACTAAGCTTTATTGGCCCAAAGTCCATTAACCTGAAGTTTTGATGATAACAAACCATATGTAGTTATGTTTTAATAAGTTTGTTTAAATGATTTTTAGGTAAAAATCATAGTTGATTGACGGCTTCGACACAAGACTCACACATTTGGAAGCCACGAAGATTTGGATCCCAGAGCCCAGCACAATAGAAGAGCTCCAGGATCAAACAAGTTGAAGACTATATAAGATTTGTATTTTCCATTTTTAGTTAAGATTTATAGTCTATTTTGTCAAAACCGAGATGATAGAGGTTGATAACTTTGGGATTGTCATACACACACATTTGATATTGCTTCATGCTTACAAACAAGTTTTTATTACAAAATTTCTAACCAAGTTTCGGAAAAACAAAGTTTGGAAAAATCGTTTTTGGAAAAACAAGTTTTTTTTGGAAAAATCGTTTTTGTTTAGAAAAAGGATTTTTATCAAAATATAGTTCAAATCATTTGGTGTTGATCTATGATCACACCCTGGTCCTTATAAGTCCTAGAACTCTATTTTGTATATACATATCCAAAGAATTTTTATCAAAAATTTATATCTTTAAAAAGCCTTTCAAAAATCAGTCTTTTGGCCTAGTCCGGTCGATCGCACGATCGACCGCTGGCAGAGCTGAACTGCTCTGTCGGTCGACCGGGCGGTCGACCGACATGCACCTTTGTGCATGTGTCCACATCGGTCGACCAACCGGTCGACCGAGAGCAAGAGCAGTGCTCCCTGTTTTTCCTCGGTCGACGGATCGGTCGACTGACAGAGAAAACTCACTCTCTGTTTGGACTTCAGTCGACCATCCTGGTCGACCGCTTTCCCAACGGTCGGAAATCCGACCTTTGGCGGTCGACCGACAGCAGTCAGAAACTGCTGACAGATTCCAACAGCTAGTTTTTCTAATTTGATTTGTGTTGGGATTTCCCCCAACGAATCTTTAGGCCTCTTTAACCTAGTTTTCATCCCCTATAAATAGAGGATATGTTCTATAACTAAAAACACAAGATTTACAAGTAAAAGTTCAAAATTTTCAAAGTTTAGCTATTAGCAAAAGATTTTCCATTGAGCCAAAATTTTCAATAATTTTAGCTTGAAGCTTTCCCCTCTTCTCCTCTATTTTTTTTAGCACCACACAATCCCTAAATTACATTTCCTCATCTTGGTTATAGGATTGTGCAAGTGAGCTTTGTTTGTGGTCAAGTGTTGATCACCGTTCTTCATATTTAGAAGTTGTAGAGGCGTCGGCCTCAAGCGAGCCAGTGAGCTCCTAGTTGGTGTTGCGGCACCGTGAGAGAGGACAAGTGTGTCCAAAGAGTTCTAGTGAGAACTTGTATTGACGATCCGGTGGCATCAAGCATAGTGGAAATCTTTCATCGTGTTGAAGGCGGAGACGTAGAGCAGTGGCTCGAATCTCGAAACATATTCTCGTATTTGCGATTGTCCACTTATCTCTAAACTCTCTCTCTCCTTTACTTGCTCTATTACTTGTCTATATTCTTGCAAGTCCCTTTATAATTTTTGCTTATTGTTAAATAATTTTTAAATCCGCATTATTTGTCACTTAGTATAGCCATCACATATTCACCCCCCCTCTAGGTGATTTCAATTGGTATCAGAGCCTAACCCTAGCATTTGGTTTAACCACCTTAGGGAGATCCTCACTTTTTGCTATATCTATTTGTTGCATTTTTATTTGTTGTGCATTATACTTGTATTCATGGCATCTGTTGACTTTTCTAGCATCAAGTCCCCACCCAAGTTTGATGGATTGAACTTTCCTATTTGGAAGGTCAAAATGAACCTTTTCCTAAAATCCCTAGGAGTTAGAGTTGCTAGGTCCATCACCAAAGAATTTTGTGAACCTCTCACTGATGAGAAAACATGGTCCGAAGACACCACTAAGGACTATGAAGCCAATGCTAGAGCCTAATATGCACTCACCCAAGCTTTAAATGAAGATGATCTTTCACGCATCATTAACTGCAAATCTGCTTTTGAAATTTGGAATGTTCTTATTGTTACTCATGAGGGAACGTCTCAATTCAAGAGATCTAAAATTGACTTGCTACGTTCTCAATATGAGAATTTTTATATGCTTGATAATGAATGCATAGATGATATGCTCACCCGTTTTACCAAGATTACTAATGCTTTATCTTCTTTAGGTGACACCATCGACAATGACCAAAAGATCCGGAAGGTCATTAGAGCTCTTCCCAAGTCTTGGGAAGTCAAGGCAACCACCCTCAAGGAGCTAAATGATAGGGAAGAGATGGACTTCTCCGGCTTCATCGGCAATCTCAAAACCCATGAGATGGAGATGAAGGTTAGAGAAGAAAGGGAGGCACCAAAGAAGAAAGCCCTTGCTTTCAAGGCCGTTCCATCCACCTATGATGAAGAGGATTCATCGGAAGACTACGATGAAGACTTTGCCATGCTCATAAGGAAGGTGGGAAAAATGTTCTATAAAAGAGGTAGACAAAGCAACTTCTGAAGAGGGAGACCTCAAGGAAGATTTGAAAAGAAGAGAGAGGAACTGGGTCCGTGTTTTCATTGCAAGAAGACGGGACACCTAATTGCCGATTGCCCCGCTCTACAAGCTACTACCTCCAAGAATGGGCAAAAGAAGAAAAAGGTGATGGTGGCCACGTGGGATGACTCGGAGTCGGAATCTGAAGAGGAGATCGACGCCGCTCACATGTGCTTCATGGCATATGGCGAGGATGCTACCAAGGTATGTCTAGAAAACTCTCTAGATGATGATGACTTAACTATGGATGAACTTGCATATTTTTTTGAAGAATTACAAAGTAGGTACGAAATTTCTCAAGCTCAAAATAAAAAATTGAAAAAGGAAAATGATTCTTTAAAAGGTAAATTTGAACTTGTTTTAAAAGAGAAGAATGAATTATAAAATTCTTTTGAGAAAATGAAAAAGGATTTTGAAAAATACAAAACATCTTGTAAAGGAAAAAGCCCTATTTCTACTTGCAATAAAAATGAATTTTTAGATATCCAAAAATATATTGAAGTTTTGGATACAACTTTAAAGAAATATGCTTTTGACATGACTAAACTTGCATCTAGGTTTCCTAAAGGAATATCCCAAGGGAAACACACTCATCATCATCATGCTTCAAACTCACACAAACATGCACACTCACATAAACATGCATTTATGAATGGTAGAATTTATACTTGTGCTCATTGTGGCCGCAAAGGCCATTTAGAAAAGTTTTGTTATGTGATTTGGGAAAAAGGAGTGTATAGTGTGAAGTATATGCACAAATATTCAGTAAAAGAGCGAAGGTTTAGAGTCAACCTTAAGTGCTTTGATCACTCCACAATGTATTTAAAATGTTTAATGTACCCTTTCCAAATCTCCGTGTAGCATAGGGCTATACGAGTCGATTCCTCAGGGAGAGCTTGCGATGGAAGCGTTACGGTTCGAAGTGAAGATAGAAAACGAAGATTCTTCTTTGTCTTAAAAGAATGAAAAAATCATGGAAAAAGAAATGAAAGAATTGGTGGATTTGTGCATGATGGAAATAAAAGGAAAAGAAATCGAAAAGGAGATTTGCTTTGGAAATGAAACTAAAAGAAAGAGAACTTTGTAGAAGACTTTAAGATGAAAGAAAACCATGACTAGCTAACCTTACTAATTTGCTAAGCTTACTAAACTCCGTGAAGGTGATGCGTGCCTCATGTTGATTCATCAGCATAAGTTTGTCTTGCGTGTTGGTCTAGTTGCTTTCCCACTTGGATGACGGGTGATCATTCTTGGACTTGTCTTGTAGCCTCAGAGATGTCATCGGCCTACAAGATAGACTTTCAATAATGAATCAAAAGAGCGACACTCAAGGGATGCTAAGGAAGAAGATACAACACTCATTAATTGAATTAAAGAAGTTGTACAACAAATAGCATATGGTTGGTGATCCATCTCCATGTTCCATCAAGGCACTTGTTCTAAGACAAGGCTCTAAATGAGGCACACATGAATCATATGGAGAATTACAGCAAGAACTTGCCAAGCATGAAAGTAACCCATCGGGGATGAAAAAGACTCAAAAAATTGCAAGATGAAAAATTAGCAATCACCCAAGAGTTAGAAGTTAAGCAAGATTAGTAGTTAGCTAGTCACGTTAGAAGAAGTTAGCTACTAGCCATTACAAGAAAAGAAAAGCAAAGCATGAATAAAAGTGCAAGGAAAGTAAAGATAGAATTAAAGAAAGCAAGTAAATACTAGAAAATGCAATAGAGAAGAAAAGAGAATGGATTAATCCTTGCTTCACAAGTTGTCACCCCTTGGTTTACACAAGCTTTCTCTCTCTTACAATCTCTCTCTTATGCAGAATTTCTAGGGAGGAAGAAGAAGACCTAGAGCACTAAAATCCTAGAGAAAAACAAAAATACAAAGCTCTATCCTCTAATCTCTCCTCTCTCTCTCCTCTTCTCTGTGAAGGCCCTGGTGGTGTATTTATAGCCTCAGAGAGAAGTATCTGGAACCCAGGTTGTTGGAGAGAATCTCGGGCCTCAACGGCCTTGTAACTGCCGCAGATCTGCGGCAAAAGCCGTGGATCTGAGGCAGAATCTTGGCCGTTGAGGCCAAGATTTCTGTTGCGCGTTTGTTACGAGTTTGTTAGCCACGTGGACCTTCTGGAAGTCTGAGCTGGCGCATAGAATTCTCCAGATCCTGGGCTCAACCTTGGGCTCTCTTTTGGGCTTTGAATTAATCTCCTTTAATTCTTGATAATTAAAGGGATTTTGGGCCTTTTCTCAATTAGAATATGGACCTGCAAAAATAGAGAGAAAAGGATTAAAAATCACATTTTTATTTGCAATATGCATGGTATGGATGTGGTAAAATATGCAAAAATGAATAACAATCACACCCCCATACCTAGCTTTTGCTCGTCCTCGAGCAAAAAAGAAAGAAAAAGAAAATCCTAACTAGATTATTACACCACTTTCGTAGGTGACACGATTGCACTGAGCACGTGCAACAAGCCGTTAAACCTCTAGGTTACCCTAGAGGAGGAGTGTTATCTCCTGAGGGTTTTCAGCGGATTACACCCACAAAATTCATAAAGAAAGAAAACAAATGTTAGTGTTTTGAAAATTCATTTTGAAAGAGAGACAAGTTTTCGAATTATTTTTGCAAAAATATAAGTGATCTAAGGTCATAAGTCCACCTATAATTATTCTCCCTTAAACTTAGTCTCCATGCAGGATCTTGTCTTCAATTAAGGTAAGAATTCAAAATTGGATTGAATACTTTATCTTTCATAAAATCTAGATAATATGCACATTGTGATAGTGAAGATTTCTGGGATTTCAAGTCTAACCATAAAGCCATTTATTATTTATTTATTTATTTATACATATATATATATTTTTTTCTTCCCTTAGTTTAGGCTTTCTAGTTCACCCATGTAACGAGCCTATAACCGATGACTCCCAAACCAGTAGGTCTTAGGGCACCAGATGAGAAAACATCCCTCAGGTTTAAGGACTCGAGTGAAAAAGGCCACAAAACTAAGGGGGATTATTCTTTTAATCACCGTTAGGCGTGAATAACCATGCTTCTTGAGGCACAATTATCCAGCTTAATAAGTGATGTTTTATTTATATATTTTTCTTTCTTTTTTTTCTTTTTTTTCTTTTTTTTAAATATTTTTTATGGCCTTTTTGGTCTTTGTTTCCATCCCAAAAATGTGTAAGTGTGAAGTGCATACTATCTAAGGCAAAAATTCAAGATAAAAATATCTCCCCAATTTTTCTTACTTAGCCTATAATTTTAAACAATATCCATTATTTCAACTAGGTTTAAGATGTCATAATTAAGGCTTTCTTAATTTCTAAGATCATCCTAATTTTCTTAAAATAGATCAAAACTTTGTCTCTTATTTCAAAAAGTTTTTTAAAGAAAGAGAAAATTCCTATACAAAAGGGAAGATTTCTAAAAGGAGTGTAAAAGAAAGAAAATCTAAAAACTCTAAGTTAGTAAACCCTCCCACACTTATCTCATGCATTGTCCTCAATGCATCGTGATATATGTATGCATGAAACAAATAGAGAGGGAAGGAAAAAATTACCTCAAGGTGGTGGTTCCGGTGGCGGTCTGATTGGTCCACGAAATGTGGCCCAATCCTTGTTGCGTGGAGTCCGGAGGAACCCACCAGAAACCTCCATGATACAACCCACTAGAAAGATGTATGCATGTATTATTTTTATTATAAATTTGACCCCATCCAATTTCCAAATTTTCAAAATAATTTTTGAGTCAAATTTTTCAAAGCCATTGTCCCAGAATGGAATGATTGATTTGGACTCAGGAAGCACGGGAACTAATACCGACTCAGAAAAATGACTCAAGTCAAGTAAAGGTTCGGGAGTCGAGATTGGTTCAGGAAGTGGGTCCAAATCAAGAAGACGAAGCTCAGGTCCACATTCATTTTCCCATGATGGAAGTGACTTTCTAAGAGTGGTGATTCAAGTTCAGGAATGACAGGTATGGGAATCAAAACTGACTCTAAAATGTTGCTCAAATTGGGTAACAAAACAGGAGTCAATAGTGATTCGGGAATTTGAACAAGATCACAAATTGGAGGATCAAAGTCACATTCCTCATTCAGTTCAATTCCACAAAAGTGAGAACTTGCCAATTTATCAATGGGACTTTCAAAAGTATGAAATTGGTCAAGTTCAATATGATCATCATGAATGATTGGTGATTCAATTTCACAATGGACTGGCACAGGATCCAATATTGACTCGGGAAAAGGATTGAAATCAGGTGAAGATACTGGAGTCATAATTGAATCAGGAAGTAGAATTGAATCAATAATTTGAGGTTCATGATCATATTCATGCTCAAGTTCAATTTCAGGAAAAGGATAACTTGCCAAAATGTCAATGGGATTTGAAGTTTGGACAAGTTCAAGTGGGTGTGCTGAAATTGAATCTTAATTTCCAAAATGACAAGAGTCTTGAGTCATATCAATAAAGTTTGGCATAGCTGAATTGGTCAAAGGTTGATAAGATAGAGTTTCCTCATTCCAATAAATGCTAACCAATTGACTCAATTGTGTTTCCAATCTATTGACAGACTCTGCATGTGATCTTTGATATTGTAACATAGACTCCTCCAAGATTTCTATTCTCTTTTCTAGACTTGATGTATCTCCAAGTGGTTGCTCTAGAATGGGAGTATAAGAATCTTGGTTTTGAAAATTTTGTGAATAATGTGAGTCAAAAATGTGTGGAGATTGAAGCTTGGACTCACACAAGTGTTCTTTACTCGTTTCCAAGGCAAATGGTTGTTCATTATGAGGAGATGGAACTGAGTAAGACTCTTGAAGAGGTGGAATTGGAGAGGCCAATGTCTCTTGAAGTTGTTGCTCGGCCCTCTGTAGATTGGCTTCTAAACTCTTTAATAACTCAGATTTTTCTGCAATTGGTGGTTCAGAAAAAGGAGTATAAGAAGCTAAATCGGGGAATGAATTTTGTGAATAAGGTGAATATGGTGGACAAGGAGGTTGAAAATTTGACTCGGGGTACGTGAATCCCCATTGACTCTGTGACGAGTTGAAATTATTTTGGAAATTATAGTCATAAGAATGTGGGTATGGGTTGATTGATTCGGATAAGGCCAACCCAGTGTGTTTGGTTGGTGCATATTGTAAAACGCCAGGTTGGAATTATCCGAATCATATGGAGTTGGTGTGAAATATGGATTCATATTCGGATTGAAAGAATTATTTTTGTTGAATGCCATTTCACACAAAAAATCACAAAAAAGAAAGAATCAAACAACAAACAAAAAGAAAACAAAAAATCAAAACCAAGCCAAGAGTAGGGTTGACCTAGACCTAGATGAAATGTCCCTAGGGGCCAACGTCTATTCAAATTTTATTAGGGCTTGGGTTGTGTGAGTGGGGAGATGATTTTTGGGCTAAGGAAGGGTGATTAAATCTCCACCTTATCTTGAATGGGTTTTGCCCTTAATTTCAATTTGTGCAAGTGTGCAATATAGATAAGAATATAACACAAAGCGATAAATCACCCACGTGTTTGTCCTACGCTATATGCAATGTCATATGCACATCTCCATCCAAATCACAACAACAGAACAAAATACAGTATATTGAAATTGAATTGACACGTGCCTAAGTGCAAATGTCTACACCATTTTAAAAGCGTCCAAAATACCGTATTTTAGTTCTTTTATTTATTATGGTGTGTAGGCAATCAAAGCAGAAAAATAGCAGCACAAATCAACTAGCTATTACAAGATACACATCCCAGAACAAACAAGATACAGAATTTTTGCACAATGGTCGCGGTTCCGCGGCAAAAGTCGCGATTCCGCGGCTTTTCTTTGGAATCTGGGGCCCTGCTTTCAAGAGCAGGAAGATGCAAGGCTAGTTTATGTTCTGCAATATTAAGCACCTGTAAAGAATGCCCTACACACCAAAACAGAGAAGACAATGTTAATAAAAACGTGAAAACAAAACCATTCCCTTCCCCGGCAACGGCGCCAAAATTTTGATTTGGGAAAAAGGAGTGTATAGTGTGAAGTATATGCACAAATATTCAGTAAAAGAGCGAAGGTTTAGAGTCAACCTTAAGTGCTTTGATCACTCCATAATGTATTTAAAATGTTTAATGTACCCTTTCCAAATCTCCGTGTAGCATAGGGCTATACGAGTCGATTCCTCAGGGAGAGCTTGCGATGGAAGCGTTACGGTTCGAAGTGAAGATAGAAAACGAAGATTCTTCTTTGTCTTAAAAGAATGAAAAAATCATGGAAAAAGAAATGAAAGAATTGGTGGATTTGTGCATGATGGAAATAAAAGGAAAAGAAATCAAAAAGGAGATTTGCTTTGGAAATGAAACTAAAAGAAAGAGAACTTTGTAGAAGACTTTAAGATGGAAGAAAACCATGACTAGCTAACCTTGCTAATTTGCTAAACTTACTAAACTCCGTGATGGTGATGCGTGCCTCATGTTGATTCATCGGCATAAGTTTGTCTTGCGTGTTGGTCTAGTTGCTTTCCCACTTGGATGACGGGTGATCATTCTTGGACTTGTCTTGTAGCCTCATAGATGTCATCGGCCTACAAGATAGACTTTCAATAATGGAATCAAAAGAGCGACACTCAAGGGATGCTAAGGAAGAAGATACAACACTCATTAATTGAATTAAAGAAGTTGTACAACAAATAGCATATGGTTGGTGATCCATCTCCATGTTCCATCAAGGCACTTGTTCTAAGACAAGGCTCTAAATGAGGCACACATGAATCATATGGAGAATTACAACAAGAACTTGCCAAGCATGAAAGTAACCCATCGGGGATGAAAAAGACTCAAAAACTTGCAAGATGAAAAATTAGCAATCACCCAAGAGTTAGAAGTTAAGCAAGATTAGTGGTTAGCTAGTCATGTTAGAAGAAGTTAGCTACTAGCCATTACAAGAAAAGAAAAGCAAAGCATGAATAAAAGTGCAAGGAAAGTAAAGTTAGAATTAAAGAAAGCAAGTAAACACTAGAAAATGCAATAGAGAAGAAAAGAGAATGGATTAATCCTTGCTTCACAAGTTGTCACCCCTTGGTTTACACAAGCTTTCTCTCTCTTACAATCTCTCTCTTATGTAGAATTTCTAGGGAGGAAGAAGAAGACCTAGAGCACTAAAATCCTAGAGAAAAACAAAAATACAAAGCTCTATCCTCTAATCTCTCCTCTCTCTCCTCTTCTCTGTGAAGGCCCTGGTGGTGTATTTATAGCCTCCGAGAGAAGTATCTGGAACCCAGGTTGTTGGAGAGAATCTCGGCCTCAACGGCCTTGTAACTGCCGCAGATCTGCGGCAAAAGCCGTGGATCTGCGGCAGAATCTTGGCCGTTGAGGCCAAGATTTCTGTTGCGCGTTTGTTACGAGTTTGTTAGCCACGTGGACCTTCTGGAAGTCTGAGCTGGCGCATAGAATTCTCCAAATCCTGGGCTCAACCTTGGGCTCTCTTTTGGGCTTTGAATTAATCTCTTTTAATTCTTGATAATTAAAGGGATTTTGGGCCTTTTCTCAATTAGAATATGGACCTGCAAAAATAGAGAGAAAAGGATTAAAAATCACATTTTTATTTGCAATATGCATGGTATGGATGTGGTAAAATATGCAAAAATGAATAACAATCATTATGCTAAGCTAAACTTATTAAATAAAAATGTTTGGGTTCGAGATAACACTAACCCTAAAGGACCCAAAAAGATTTGGGTACCAAAAGACGAACCAAACTTAATTGATGTGGGTGGGTCGTCCTCCTCCAAGACTTAGGGGGAGTTGGTGCCGGGTGGTGGATGTATCAACGCTCAACGAACACATCGTCGCTTGCATCACTATTGTAGAGGCACCCATTTTTGGAGAAAACCTATGGTTTGGTAACTTCTCCACAAAAGATTTTTTTTTATATACATAGGATTGCTAGTTATACTTTTGTGATATTGTGTCATATGTAAACTTGCATTTCTATTTGTTTGTACCTTTGCCATGATTGAGAATATATCCTTGTTTCTTGCCATATGTTATTTGTCCATTTTGTTAAAATAAAATTTTAATTAAACCTAAATAAGCAAATAAATAGGATGGCAATTGCACGCCTCAACTCTTATCCAGAGGAATTTTGAGGAGAAATTCATAACCCTTAACGGGGTATTCGGCTTCAACATCTCTTATTTATCGCTTTATTAATAAATATTAAATAATAAATAAAAATAAATACATTTTTGTTGTTTTTCATGCCAAGAAAGATTTAAATTGTTTCTACATCATTTTTATGATTTTACAATATAGACATATCTTTTTGGTTAAAAGAAAATTAGATTAAAAACCCTATCTTAAAAACTGTTCTTTTCTCTGTTTTTCAGCTTATACGGTCGACCGGCCGGTCGACCGGTTTGGTCTGGCACAGGCCCGGTCGACCGATATAACCTGGAAGATATTTTTTGCCCGTAGCCGGTCGACTGGGCGGTCAACCGACTGAAAGTGAGGTTGGTCTCGGTTTCCACCGGTCGACCGGGCGACGGGTTTGCTGTTTTTTACCCGTTTCTATTTAAAGCCTTAACTCTAAAAACCCTCATTCTCACCGCCTCCACTCCTTCTCTCTCAACTTCTCTCTACCCTAAATCATATCCTTACCCTCTCTCACTCTCCAAAACTCCAAATTAATTCCAAAAAATTTGGGATTCGCAGTTTCAGGCTCCAGATCTACTCTTCTACCTGTGGATTTCTTTTGTTTTTCATTGATCTCAAGGTAAAAGCTCTTCCTCTAGATCCTTAAATTTTCCTTGTTTTAATTCTATATCTTTTGCTTAGATCTAGCCCTTAATCTTGATTATCCTTCAACCATGTCTAAAAGAACTAGATCTGAGAAAGGGAAAACCTCTCAATCCTCATCTCAATCCTCCCCTTTTGTTTCACAAAATGCTTCATATAGACACATCATTATTTCCACTAAAAATGTGAACTCTGGGAGATCCGTTGTGTTAAATGATTTTGAACATTTAAATCTAGCTTCTATTTTGAGGACCAGTTCCTTAGAATATTTTGTCTCAATTAGGGAACCTATTTATCCTTCCCTAGTACATTATTTTTACTCTAATCTCTCCTTCGAATCAAATCATATTAGATCCAGAGTATTGGGCAGAGACATTGACATCTCCCTTCAGGAATTTGCACATCATCTTCACCTCTCCTGTGAGTGGGAAGACAACTATAACCTTGATTTACACGATTTTGTTTATCCTGACGGTGAGTCTGCCCACACCGCCTCCACATTGCTTCATGGTGATGATAACCCCGGCTTAGTTAGGAACGAGGAGGTGAAGTACTACACTCTCACCGCCCAAGTCCTAGCCAAGATCGTTTTCTATAACCTCCTGCCAAAATCAGGTGAATATAGTCATACTAGGGGATCTGTTCCACTTATCATCTACTGCCTTCTGTGAGGCATTAGAATTAACATCCCCAAACTCATCATCACTTATATGATATCTGATCATCTCCTTGTCCGAAACCGGCACTTGCCTTTGGGATGATCATTACCCATCTTCTGAAGCAATTAAACTTTGATCTTTTTTCTGAACGGTCGGTTGAACTGTCCGTTGACATCAACAGGACCCCCCTCAAGAGGATGCGTGTTAGGGAGCGTCCTCCTGCTCCTCAGCCGCAGCCTATCATCCCTGCTGTTCATGTCCCTGGTTCCTCCTCTAGCTCTTCTGCTCCCTCCGATCCCTATCTTACTTTCTCTACTCAGCTTCGGGAGCACCACGAGCAGATTTCTGCTGAGATGACTGCGCATCGCCAGCAGATTTCAGCAGAGATATCCGCACATTATCAGCGGATAGAGCAGTGTATGGATCATGATCTCAGCTATATCTGTGACTCCATGCGCTATTTGGAGACATATCTCGGCGGCATCTACCAGAAGAATAACTGGCCGGTTCCTCTTCCATCTGCTCATGCTAGGCCACTTCCTTCTATACCTGCCCTCCATTTCCCGCCAGTACTCCTTCTGCTCCTCCACCGCCATCTACTACACAGGATTCTGAGTCTGATGAGGAGTGACCCCTTTTGATGATGTCAAAAAGGGGGAGAGATATTTGGGGAGTTATTTTGTTATTTATGTGTTATTTTGGGAGTTATTTTGTTATTTATGTGTTATTTTGGGTTGTTGTTTTTCTACATGTATTTAGACATATTTTTGTGTTTGGTTTGGTGTTTGTGGACATGTGGACATGTGTTATGGTTTTGAGGTTGGCATGAACCTTCTATTTGTATGAACATTGTTTTACTATGTTATGGCAGTTATGTTTTCTTATCTCCATGTGGCATATATGATTGGTTGTATATTATGTTTATGCTTTTATTGACCCAATCATCTATTTTGGAGGATGGAGGTATCTCTGGATGAATAGAGGTAACCATGTATGCATACACTTCTATATTTCTGTATCTTTGGTATGCATGGATGGTTGGCATATATGTCATTTTCATATCCTATATATATGCCTGTGTTATGCATGTGTATCTCTTTATCAGATTATTTTATATGCAAGTGTTAAGGGGGAGCTTCACTTAAAGTCTCCACCCAAAATATTTGTAAAAACTCTATATGTTTCGTCATCATCAAAAAGGGGGAGATTGTTGGCCCAAAGGCCATTAGCTTGAAGTTTTGATGATAACAAACCATATATAGTTATGTTTTAATAAGTTTGTTTAAATGAGTTTCAGGTAAAAATCATAGGTTTATTGACGGCTCCGACACAAGACTCACACATTTGGAAGCCGCGAAGATTTGGATCCCAGAGCCCAGCACAATAGAAGAGCTCCAGGATCAAACAAGTTGAAGACTATACAAGATTTGTATTTTCCATTTTTAGTTAGGATTTATAGTCTATTTTGTCAAAACCGAGATGATAGAGGTTGATATCTTTGGGATTGTCACACACACACATTTGATATTGCTTCATGCTTACAAATAAGTTTTTATTACAAAATTTCTAACCAAGTTTCGGAAAAACAAAGTTTGGAAAAATCGTTTTTGGAAAAACCGTTTTTGTTTAGAAAAAGGATTTTTATCAAAATATAGTTCAAATCATTTTGGTGTTGATATATGATCACACCCTGGTCCTTATAAGTCCTAGAACTCTATTTTGTATATACCTATCCAAAGAATTTTTATCAAAAATTTCTATCTTCAAAAAGCCTTTCAAAAATCAATCTTTTGGCATAGTCCGGTCGACCGCACGATCGACCGCTGGAAGAGCTGAACTGCTCTGTCTGTCGACCGGGCGGTCGACCGACATGCACCTTTGTGCATGTGTGCACATCGATCGACCGACCGGTCGACCGAGAGCAAGAGCAGTGCTCTCTGTTTTTCCTCGATCGACCGGACCGGTCGACCGACAGAGAGAACTCACTCTCTGTTTGGACTTCGGTCGACCGTCCCGGTCGACCGCTTTCCCAACGGTCGGAATCCGACGGTTGGCGGTCGACCGGCCCGGTCGACCGACAGCAGTCAGAAACTGCTGACAGATTCCAACAGCTAGTTTTTCTGATTTGATTTGTATTGAGATTTCCCCCAACGAATCTCTTGGCCTCTTTAACCCAGTTTTCATCCCCTATAAATAGAGGATATGTTCTACAACTAAAAACACAAGATTTACAAGTAAAAGTTCAAAATTTCAAAGTTTAGCCATTAGCAAAAGATTTTCCATTGAGCTAAAATTTTCAATCATTTTAGCTTGAAGCTTTCCCCTCTTCGTCTCTATTTGTTTTAGCACCACACAATCCCTAAGTTTCATTTCCTCATCTTGGTTATCGGATTGTGCAAGTGAGCTTTGTTTGTGGTCAAGTGTTGATCACCGTTCTTCATATTGAGAAGTTGTAGAGGCATCGGCCTCAAGCGAGCCAGTGAACTCCTAGTTGGTGTTGCGGCACCGTGAGAGAGAACAAGTGTGTCTAAAGAATTCTATTGAGAACTTGTATTGACGATCCGGTGGGATCAAGCATAGCGGAAATCCTTCATCGTGTTGAAGGCGGGGACGTAGAGCAGTCGCTCGAACGTCGAAACATATTCTCGTGTTTGCGATTGTCCACTTATCTCTAAACTCTCTCTCTCTCTCCTTTACTTGCTCTATTACTTGTCTATATTCTTGCAAGTCCTTTTATAATTGTTGCTTATTGTTAAATAGTTTTTAAATCCGCATTATTTGTCACTTAGTATAGCCATCACCTATTCACCCCCCCTTTAGGTGAATTCAAGCTTGACAAGGATAAACAAGATAAAAATATTGACATTAAACTCTATCCTAGTATGATTGGTTGCTTGCTTTATTTGACGGCTTGTAGGCCGAACGTTACGTTTAATGTGTATCTATATGCTTCTAATCTTATCCTAAAGAGTCTCACTTAATTGCGGTAAACATATTATTAGATATCTTAAAGGTACTATTGGAATGAGCTCGTGATATCTGAAAATCAGACAATTCTCATGATAGGTTTTTCGGATGCGGATTATGCAAATTGTAGATTTCTAAAAAACTACCTTATTTCATGGTTTTCCAAGAAATAAAATTCGCAGTCATTTCAACCACCAAGGTGGAGTATGTTGCGCTCAGGGCTTGTTGTGCTTAGATGAAATATACTTTTCTTGATTATGATTTACATTATGATCATATCAAAATATTTTATGATAATACTAGCTCCATTCATATGACTAAGAATACAAATCAATATAGTAAGAGTAAGCACATAGAGATTTGATATCACTTTCTTAGAAATCACTATGAGAAAGGAGATATTGAAATTGATTATATTTCTGCCAATTTTCAACTAGCAGACATTTTTACTAAACTACTTGATTATAATAGATTTTCATTCATTTGTGGTGAGTAAATGTTTGCATTATGGTTCTTGAAAATTTTCATTAATGTCTCTCAAAATTGGTTTTCATGTTTGTTTACTGAATTTTCTTCTCACATTAATACTTATGTTTGTTTAAAATGTGGTCTCTTGTTTTACTCCTTTTTTATGTATGACAAAAAGGGGGAGAAGTATTATAGAAGAGGAGAAGTATTATATGTATATTAATCTATTGTTATTTTTATATGAAGCTTGAATGTTTTTATGAAGCTTATATATGTGAAATAGTTTTTGAAAAATTAGCATGTTTTGATATAATAAGCTTTATCTTATATATTCACTTATTTCATATTTGTATGCAATGTCTTGATTTATTATTCATTGTATAATGTTTTTGGTGGAAGGAGGCATAGAAGGAGGATGGCATGTTTATAGATATTGATTTATCATTCATTAAATATGCACGTGACTTAATTTTTCAATTGGTGTATCATTTAATCATGATTCATTGATCTTGATAAATAAGGATAATTTTAGGGGGAGCTTTTCAAACTTTTTATATTTGTTTTGACTTCAATGACTCATGTGTTTTGTCATCATCAAAAAAGGAGAGATTGTTGGCTCAAGAGTACACTCTCCGGTTTTATTTTAATGATTACAAACCACATTAAGTTATTCGGTATTAATTAAGTCAAGTGTTTCAGTACTTTTCAGAATTCAAAAGGATTCAAAGTGTTTCTTTCTCAAAGGAAGGTTTTGAAGTCTCATGTTTACTCAAGGATGGGATTCAAATTAGGACAATCAAGATAGACGTTTTGAAGAAACCCACTTGAAGATTGCCTGAAGACATATTGAACCTATGTAAAAAAATTAGTTTGTTAAACTATAGAATGTAGAATTGATACTCAAGAAGTCACACACAATAATACAAGTTTTCAAATACAAGTTTTCATATCTAGTTTTTTCGTTTTGGTATTTCACAAAGCTTGGTGATTGATACATGTGTCATATTTTTCTAAATTATATATGATGTTTCTATGATGTATCTCATAGCCTATGTATTACTAAAACACTTTTTAAACCAATATAAAATATTTAAATATGAGTTTAATTTCAAAAATTATCTGAAAAATGTGCTTTAGGCTAGGTCAGTCGACCGGGAGGTTCGGCTTCATGGTAGATTTTGCGTGACTGCTTGTGCATGCTATGCACGTTTGTCAGATGACTGACCGGTCGAACGGCAAACCTAGCGGTCGACCGACTATTACACCCAAGTTGGTTTGGCTCGGTCGACTAGGCAGTCGATCGATCGATGCCAATGGCTAGTTCAAAGTTTTTAACTATCGGTCGACCGGTCGGTTGACTAATGTTCTAGCAGAGCTATAGTAACAGCCAGTTTTCATAATCTGGGATTTTTAACTTACTCTCAAACGGGTATTTTTGTCTCTTTTGGGCTTAATCTTTGTCCTAATAACCTGATAGGCTCTTCTAATAGTTTTTATCACTTGCTATATAAATAGCTCATTTGGAGAGACTTAGATAAGGTTTTCAACATTGTTTTTGTGAAAATACTTAAAAATTCAGGTTTATTCAAAAGAAAAAAAATTTTAGTTTTTGAATTTCAAGTGCTCTCATCTCCAAACTATTTTCTGCAAGTTTTTAACTCTTAAATTCATTCATTTCAGTCTGAACTCTCTCTTACAAATTTTTTGAGCTACAATTCACATTATATACTATAAAAAGTTGTAAAAGAGAGTGTTTGTGATCTTTGTGGTTACCAAGAGCTTGTAAACCTCATTGGCTTCTACCTCTTATGTAGAGGATTGAGAGTTAGAGTTGTATACTCTGATCTTATGGAGACCTCTGTGATTCCTTTGTGGAGGCTCCTTTATGAAAAGATCCTTAGTGGATAGTGAAATCTTTCAAGCGGTGAAGGTGGAGACATAGAGCTTTATGCTAGAACTTCGAAATAAATCTCTTGTATTTGCGATTGTTATTACTCTAATTCTATTGCTTGCACTTGTGTTTTTACTTCTCTTGCATTTGTTATTCATTGCGTGCATCATTTTCATCTTTCTTACTTGTCGGCTTTACTCATTTCAATAAGAAGGCAATTAAGCACCTCAACTCCTAATCTAGAGGAATATATAGAAGTTTTAGAGCCCTTCATGAGAAACCAGCTTCACTTTTTGTTTTGAGTTGACCCTATTTGCATCATTCTTTAAATTCAGCACATTTTGTCATTAAATTAATATTACATCTATTCACCCTCTCTACATGTACTTTCGATGACCCCACAATATCTCATGATGCTAAGGTGCCCAAGCCCAAAATCTATGTCATTTCATGCATGAACAACGAGGCCCCAAGCCACTGCCGCCCCTACACAATCAAATCCTCAGAACGCAGTCGCCATGAAAAAGCATTCAAAAAATAAAATAATTAAAATAATAATAACAATAAAATAAAAACCAAATCTCAGAACATGAAGAGAGAAAAATTATTTTTTTATTCAACAATTTTCAGCCAAAAGAACAGTTGGCCAAAACCCTAGGATATAACAGCCTTTATTGGCATTAATATATGTTATTCTCACTCAAATTTACAACGTCCACTCTCGTGCTTTACTTCCATCTCATCTCACAAAAAAAATAAATAGGAGTTCAACTGTGAAGGAGAAAAATCAACCGGCTCCATTTTCAATTATGAATAAGGAATTTGGAAACTTTTATTTTAGCTCCTTGACTTTTGATATTTACATTTCAAGTCCAATTCATAAGAAGATTCTTTTTAATAGTTTTGATAAGTCAAATGACCGAATTTGTAGAAGTTTTCAACATGAAAGTTATACTTCTCTGAATCCTCTTTTTGTAAACACCTAGATGACCTCTATTACGATTATATAGCAAAAGTTATAATCAAAAGTTATAATCAAAACATCCCAATATGTTTAGAAAGTGGCAATCTTCATTGTTAAACTTTTTGTGTAAAAATCAGTCATTATACTCATTTTTCTCCTCCTCAAAAGTTTTCTGCACATCCACTGAAAATGCTTGAGTAGAATTATTTATATACAAATGATAGGTAAATAGGAGTATAAAAATGAGAACAACAGGCTTGCTAGCCTATTTGGAAAGGGCAAAGTTGGTGGGAGGTTTTCCCTTAACTTTATGTCAGTATTTCCCTGGGGATTTAAAACTTTTATACTGCCACAGTACGAAGCTTAGGATTGTGTGTGCTGGAATGGTTGTTTTTGGGCTAAGGAAGGGGTGATGAAATCCCCACCTTATCTTATTTACTGGGTATGCCCTTAAAGTCAATTTTGTGCAAGTGTACGATTAAACAAACAAGGTTCACTCAAAGCTATAAAATCAAACAAGGAGTGAGTCCTAATCAATATGCAATGCGCACGTACCTTGCCTCCAGCACTCTTCAACAGTAAAGTAAAAGAATTGAAAAGACACGTGCCTAGAAATGCAAATGTCTAATCAACTTTTAACTTTTCAACCAATTTTTTACTGTTGATTATTAGCAGATATAAGGTGAAGTATACAAGAATTTAAGTATTGCAGCAGCTGTATTTTGCAGAGTAAGCAACCCTGCAGAAATCTTGTTAGTAGTTCACTCCTCCTTACCGCAGAACTGCGGCTTTTGCCCAGATTCTACGGCAATTCAGAGGGCAACTGGTCTCTGCTTTCGAGAGCAGAGGCCCAGAGCCACTTATATGTTTCTGCAATGCAAATTTTCCTGTTTTCTTCACCTGTAACCTGCAACAGAGAAGAAGATTCGTTTAGTTCTTCACTTGAAATCAAAAACTGTTGCTCTCCCCGGCAACGGCGCCAAAAATTGATTGAGGAAAAGATAATGTGATTTGTGTGAAGTATTTGCACAGATATTAAATGAAAGAGAGAAGGTTTAGAATCAACCTCAAGTGCTTTGATCACTCCACAATGTATTTATATGATTAAAGTATCCTTTCCAATCTCCGTTATAGCATGGGCTATACCGGGTCGATCCTCGAGGAGAGCTCGCGATGGAAGCTTTACGGTTCGTAGTGAAGAAAAGAAAATGAAGATTCTTCTTTGTTCTTAAACAAATGTAAAAAGCATGGAAAAGAAAATGAAAATATATGTGGATTTGTGCATGATGGAAAGAAAGTCAAAAGAACTTTGGAGATTTATATTGCTAAGAAAGAAAGCTAGTAAAGAAAATGTTTAGGAAACTTTAGGTGAGAAAGGCCATGGCTAGCTAACTTTACTACTTTGCTAACTTACTAAACTCAAGGGTGATGCATGATTGCCTCATGTTGATTCATTGGCAATAGAGATGACTTGCTTGTTTGGTCAAGTATTTTCCCGCTTGGAAGATGAGTGTTCTTCTTGATCTTAGCTTGTAACCTTATATTGATTCATCGGCTCTCAAGATAGATTTTCTATGGTGGACTTCAAGGAGTGTCACTCAAGGGATGCTAAGGAAGAAGATACAACATTCATTAGTCATTCAAGGCATAACAACAAATTAGCTTGAAGTAAGGAAGTTGTTCTACAAATAGCATATGTTTGGTGATCCATCTCCATGTTCCATCCAGGCACTTGTTCTAGACAAGGCTCTAAATGAGGCACACATGAATCATATGGAGTATGAACAAGCATTTCCCAAGTGAAAGCAACTCTACTTCATTGGGAAGCAAAAGAGACTTAACAAAGCAAGTATTGAATTTAGCCATCACCCAAAGAGTTAGAAGTTAGCAATGAGAGTTGTTAGCTAGCCATGTAAAAGAAATTTAGCTATCAATTACAAAAGAAACTAAACAACAATTCATGATGAAAGCAAGAAAAGTAAAGCAAGAAAGTAAAGCAAATTACTAGAGGTTGTAAAGAGAAGAATGAAGCCTTGATTAATCCTTGCTTACAAGTGATGTCACCTCCTTACTTACAAGCTCTCAAAAACACTCTCTTTTCTCTCTTTAACAAAATCTCTAGGAGGAAGAAGAGGGAGAGCTAAAAACCTAAGAGAATACCAACACTCTCTCACAAAATACAAGCTTTTACCCTAATCACTCTCTGTCTCTCTCGTGCAGGCCTTGGTACTGTATTTATAGGGCTCAGAGAGAAGGCTCCAGAATCCCGTTTGTTGGAGAAAATCTCGGCCCCAACGGTCTTGTAACCGCCGTGGACAGGCGGCACAAATCTGGAATGCGCGGCAAAATCAGGGCCGTTCAAGTGGATCTTTCTGTTACAGATTTGTTACAGGTTGTTAGCCACGTGGATCTTTTGGAAGCGTGAGCTGGCGCGTAGAATTCTCCAGAACCTGGGCTCAACCTTGGGCTCACTTTTTGGGCTTTGAATTAATCTCTTTTAATTATTGCTAATTAAAGAAATTTTGGGCTAAGGAAGGGGTGAATTAGGATTGTGAGTGCTGGAATGGTGGTTTTTGGGCTAAGGAAGGGGTGATGAAATCCCCACCTTATCTTATTTACTGGGTATGCCCTTAAAGTCAATTTTGTGCAAGTGTACGATTAAACAAACAAGGTTCACTCAAAGCTATAAAAATCAAACAAGGAGTGAGTCCTAGTCAATATGCAATGCGCACGTACCTTGCCTCCAGCACTCTTCAACAGTAAAAGTAAATGTATCGAAAAGACACGTGCCTAGAATGCAAATGTCTAATCAATTTTTAAATTTGCAACTAATTTTTTACTGTTGGTTATTAGCAGGAATATGGTGAAGCATACAAGAGTTTAAGTACTGCAGAAGCTGTATTTAGCAGAGCAAGCAACCCTGCAGAAAACTTGTCAGTAGTTCACTCCTCCTTGTCGCAGAACTGCGGCTTTTGCCCAGATTCCGCGGCAATTCAGAGGGCAACTGGTCTCTGCTTTCGAGAGCAGAGGCCCAGAGCCACTTATATGTTTCTGCAATGCAAATTTTCCTGTTTTCTTCACCTGTAACCTGCAACAGAGAAGAAGATTCGTTTAGTTCTTCACTTGAAATCAAAAACCGTTGCTCTCCCCGGCAACGGCGCCAAAAATTGATGAGGAAAAGATAGTGTGAAGTATATGCACAAATATTCAGTAAAAGAGCGAAGGTTTAGAGTCAACCTTAAGTGCTTTGATCACTCCACAATGTATTTAAAATGTTTAATATATCCTTTCCAATCTCCGTTATAGCATGGGCTATACCGGGTCGATCCTCGAGGAGAGCTCACGATGGAAGCTTTACGGTTCGTAGTGAAGAAAAGAAAACGAAGATTCTTCCTTGTTCTTAAACAAATGTAAAAAGCATGGAAAGAAAATGAAAATATATGTGGATTTGTGCATGATGGAAAGAAAGTCAAAAGAACTTTGGAGATTTATATTGCTAAGAAAGAAAGCTAGTAAAGAAAATGTTTAGGAAACTTTAGATGAGAAAGGCCATGGCTAGCTAACTTTATTACTTTGCTAACTTACTAAACTCAAGGGTGATGCATGATTGCCTCATGTTGATTCATTGGCAATAGAGATGACTTGCTTGTTTGGTCAAGTATTTTTCTCGTTTTGAATATGAGTGTTCTTCTTGGTCTTAGCTTGTAGCCTCATATTGATTCATTGGCTCCCGAGATAGATTTTCTATGGTGGACTTGAGGAGTGACACTCAAGGGATGCTAAGGAAGAAGATACAACATTCATTAGTCATTCAAGGCATAACAACAAATTAGCTTGAAGTAAAGAAGTTGTTCTACAAATAGCATATGTTTGGTGATCCATCTTCATGTTCCATCAAGGCACTTGTTCTAAAAAAGGCTCTAAATGAGGCACACATGAATCATATGGAGTATGAACAAGCATTTCCCAAATGAAAGCAACTCTACTTCATTGGGAAGCAAAAGAGACTTAACAAGGCAAGTATAGAATTTAGCCATCACCCAAAGAGTTAGAAGTTAGCAATGAGAGTTGTTAGCTAGCCATGTAAAAGAAATTTAGCTATCCATTACAAAGAAACTAAACAACAATTCATAATGAAAGCAAGAAAGTAAAGCAAATTACTAGAGGTTGTAAAGAGAAGAATGAAGCCTTGATTAATCATTGCTTACAAGTGATGTCACCTCCTTGCTTACAAGCTCTCAAAAACACTCTCTTTTCTCTCTTTAACAAAATCTCTAGGAGGAAGAAGAGGGAGAGCTAAAAACCTAAGAGAATACCAACACTCTCTCACAAAATACAAGCTTTTACCCTAATCTCTCTCTGTCTCGCTCGTGCAGGCCTTGGTACTGTATTTATAGGGCTCAGAGAGAAGGCTCCAGAATCCCGTTTGTTGGAGAAAATCTCGGCCCCAACGGCCTTGTAACCGCCGTGGACACGCGGCACAAATCTGGAATGCGCGACAAAATCAGGGCCGTTCAAGTGGATCTTTCTGTTACAGATTTGTTACAGGTTATTAGCCACGTGGATCTTCTGGAAGCGTGAGCTGGCGCGTAGAATTCTCCAGATCCTGGGCTCAACCTTGGGCTCACTTTTTGGGCTTTGAATTAATCTCTTTTAATTATTGCTAATTAAAGAAATTTTGGGCCTTTTCTCATTTCAAATGTGGACCTGCAAAAAATAGAGAGAAAAGGATTAAAAATCACATTTTTATTTACAATATGCATGGTATGGAAGTGGTAAAATATGCAAATATGTATAACAATCAATAGGCCTTTGGGCCAACATACCAAACATGTATTCATCAACCGAGGATAACGTTAAATATAGAGTCCAAATCCAAAGGGATAAATAGATTGAGAGAAGATCAGCAGATAAGATGAAGCAAATTTGACTCAGATTCTGACTGGATACATTTTAGTATTTGAATCATAACGTTTTCTACCGAAATTCAAATCTAATGATTTAAGATGATCCAGAAAGAAGACTTAAAAGACTACAACTCTTAAGTAGATCACTATTTCGAATTCTGTCATTTGATAAGTTATATTCAGCAATCAACACGCCAACAAGTTGCAGATCAGAACTGAATATCCACATTAAATCAAGTTTAGAGATAAGGGGAGGATTCAGATTCAGAAATATCCTACTTTCCCTATCTTCATACTCCTCTAATCTCAGCATTTCTCCTATAAATACCTGCAATCTCAAAGGAAAAGGGAGGACTATGCAGAGATAGACTTTAGGCCAGTTTTTCCTTCTTTTTAGTATAGGTTTTAATTTTTCTTTTTATGTAATTTTTAGTTTTATTTATGTAATTTAGAGAAGATTAGAGTTTCATAGGAGAACGAGAGTGAAGCTTGTACTGAGAGTGACACCGGTATAAGTTGTTCTTCTTTTCTCTTATTGTTACAAGATTGTATCTATAGTTGCATTTATAAGTTTTTCTTTATTTTTTGTGTTCTTCTTCTTCCTTCCTACTTTTCTTCTTTTTGTATCAATTGCTATCCAAGTGAGTCTTATAGTATCGAAAGAGCCCTGCCTTTGCGAGTGCCAACGATAGCTCATGACAATGGATTTATAGTCTCATTATATATCATTTCATACTTGTATCATCTTGATGATGTAATGTGGAAGAGATGAGAATCAACTCTTATGGGCTATGCGCTGATTGCCTCTACATCAAGGTAACATCATTGCCACAGATTCAAGGTAAGTATTGGGCCAAAGAGATAAGTAATATTTAGTTTTCTTTCTTTTAATTCTTTAGTTTAGATCACCAACACCATCAACATCCAAATCTTTTTTTTACTCCTTTTCAATTTCTTTGTACATATCCACTTCTATTTTCTCCACCTTCTCTACCACTTTCTTCCTAACTTAACTTTAACTCTTTTTCATTTTCTTTTAAAAAACTAAAAGAAGAAATTTAACCATTCTTTGTAGCATAAAAGAGAACTTGCTAAACAAAACTTCCACGCTAGTCTCTCCTTGTGGATTACGACTCGCATAGCTACTTGCTATTGCGGTAGTATTGAGTACTTGCCCTCTTTATTCTAAGTTCTGAAATTCTGTATTTTGTGCAGGAAAAAACCTCAATCAAATTTTGGCGCCGTTGCTGGAGAGGGACAGTAAGTTATTCTCTTTTTAAGTTTACACTTTTGGTTAATTTTCTTCTTTGTTATTGGTGTACGGGTTCAACAAGAAATTTTTGTTACAGTGGACATATAAGTGGCCCTGGACTCTGCTCAAGAAAGCAAAGTCAGAAGCCCTCAGATTTGCTACATTCCTATGACAATCTGAGTGAACTACTAACCTGTATTTTCTGCAAGTTGGCTGAATTGCAAAGTTTAATATCTGTACCTATTTATTTCCTTTTTTGACTCACTGTATATCCATTTCTAACACAACAGTAAAAGGTTGATTATAAATGCTAAAAATGATTTAGACTTTGCATTTAGGCACGTGTCTATTTCATTACATTTTCTATTTACGGTTGAAGAGTGCTGGAGCCAAGGTATGTGTGTATAGCATTTAGTATAAAGTTCATTCTTTTAAGAAATATTGCTTGAGTGTTACTTTTTCTATATACTTGTACACTGCACTAAATTGATTTAAGGGCTTGTCCTATAAACAAAATAAGGTGGGAAAGTCATTACCCTCTCTTAGCCCACAAATAATCGCCTCACTCACTAGCACAAGCCTAATTAAAACTGAGTAGATGTTGGCCCTAAGGATATCTCGAACTCAAATAGGAGACTGACCTAAGGGGGAAGTTGATTTGAACCTGACTCTTGCCAAATCGGTGACTAAGGTTGTGGATTGAGGAGCGAAACCCTGAAGGCTGGTGGTTTGGCTTAATTAGGCCCGTCGCTTCTGCGCGGATACCTCCCACCAATCTTGCCCCTACCTAGCCGATTAACTTGTGATCAGATTCGGTAATGTACCCCCCGTGGACAGTCTAACCAGTTAAGAGTCGTCTAGTTCTAAGGTTTACCCTAACTTAGGTTAGATTTTTTTTCTTTTTATTTGTTTGCTTATTTGTTTGTTTTTCTTTGTTTGTGTTTGACATTTCCTGTGTGATATGGCTTAAATAATAATTTTTTCAATTTTAATGTTAATCCATATTACACCCCAACCTCTTTTTCAGATATTACCAACCGGCATATCATAACTTTAACCAACCTAGTGTGCCAGATTGGTCTTATCCGAATCAATATAACCCATGCCTCCAATCTTATGACCATAATTTTTAAATAATTTCAACTCTTCACAGAGTCAATAGGGATTCACCTCTCCCGAGTCCAATTTTCAACCAACTTGTTCTCTTTATCCACCTTATCCACAATATTTCTAAGATTCATACTCAGTTCCACCAGTTCAAAATAGAAAACTATCAATCTTTGAAATGAGTATGCGTGAGTCCAAGCAACAATCACAAAATCTGACAGACTCACAATTTCACCACAAATTTCAAAACAAAACTTCATCTTTTCAAGTCTAATCGCAACAAAATGATAAACCAATCGACTATGAAAAGATGCTTGAAGCCATGACTCAGGCTCAAATCGCTCGTAATCATGATATAGATATAATGGTCTAAACTCTGCATTCTCACCGTTTGACCATTTCTGATGTCGCTAACCATTCTGTTAGAGCCGAAGAATCATGTTGTTTTGGAAAACAAGATTTCATTTCTGCACACACATTTGAACTTGCCCAAATCCTAAATTTTGAAAATGAAATTGACATTTTTGTAAGTTATCCCTTTTCTGAAATTGAACTTGAGAATGAATATGATCCTGAACATAAACTTGGTAATCCAATTCTACTTCCTGGTTCAATAATAACTCCGGTGCCTTCACCTGATTTCAATCTTTTTCCTGAGTCAACATTGGATCCTGTGCCAATTCATCATGAAATTGAATCGCCAATCTTTTGTGATCATCATATTGAACTTGATCAATTTCATACTTTTGAAAGTCCCATTGACAAAGTGGCAAGTTCTCATTTTTATGAAATTGAACACAATGAGAAATGTGACCTAGATTCTCAAATTTATGATCCAGTTTAAATTCCTAAATCAATATTGACTCCTATTTTGTTACCCTTCTTGAGTTATATTTTAGAGTCAGTTTTGATTCCCACACCTATCACTCTTGAACTTGAATTACCAATGTTAAGTCATATTCTGTTGTTGGAAAATGAATGCGGACTTGAGTTTCAACTTCTTAATTTGGATTCACTTCCTGAACCAATCACGTCTCCTGAACCTTTACTTGACTTAAGTCACTTTTCTGAGTCGATATTAGTTCATGTACTTCCTAAATCCAAGTCAATCATTCCATCTTTTCACACTCCATTTTAGGATAAGAGTGTTGATAAAATTGACTCTGAAATTATTTGTGAAATTTGAAAATTAGATGGGATAAAATTCTTAATAAAAATCTTTCATATATACATCATTTTAGTGGGTTATATTAGAGAGGTTTCTGGTGGGTTCCTCCAAATTTCACACAAATTAGATTGGGCCGCATTTCGTGGACAATCAGACCACCACCTTCCACCACCACCTTAAGGTAATATTTTCCTTCCCTTTCTTCTTTTTCATGCAACTATGCATTAATTCATACATTGAGGATAATGCATGAGATAGGTGTTGGGGAGGATTCTGACATAACTTAGGTTTTCTTTTTATTATTTAAAAAAATTCTTTACTTTTAAAAAACTTTTTGAAAATAAAAACAATATTTTGGCATTTTTTTTGTAAGAAATTAAGTTAATTTTAAGGAATAGAAAAATCATAATTAGGATTTCTTATACTTGGTCAAAATAAGATTATTTGTTTGATTTCTAAGTTTAGGAAGAAAATTTGTGAAAGTGATTTAGTCTTGATTTTTACCTTGAAGAAATATGCACACCTTATACACTTACACATTTAGGGTTCAAAAACAAAGATTCTTATGCCTTATAAAAAAAGAAATATATATATATATATATATATATATATATATATATATATATATAAAATAAACAAATTTAATTGTTAATTAGTTGGGTGCTTTGACCTAAGAAAGCCTTGGTATTTATGTAAAAGATAATTAAATAAGTTTAATATATATATACACACACCCACACACACACATATACATAAATCCTCTGATTAAGCTGGGTATTTGTGCCTCATGAAATATAAGTATTCACGCCTAAAAGGGGTACATTTTATAAATAAAATCCCTTGGTTTCGTGGTCTTGTCTGCTCGAGTGTTTAAGTCCTTAGGGTGTTTCTTACCTGGTGCCCTAAGACTGTCCGGTTTGGGTGTCACCGACTAAAGGTTCGTTACATGGGTAGATTAGAAAGCCTAATGGAATTGAGGAATAAATACCAACAAAAATAATATAAATAAGGCATAGAAATTAGATTTAAAGAGCCCTTAATCAAAATTTTACGATCACGAAGGTGCATATGACTTAGGGTAAAGTAATAAACTAGATGTTTGACTCCTTATAACAAGTTTTTAAAGACTAAGTATAGGAATGAAAAAGTTCAGTTTTCCTATAACTTATAGATTACTTAATTCTTACAATAATACTTCAAATATTTTTCTCTTTTAAAATGTATTTTCAAAATACTAATACTTTATTTCTCTTTCTTTATAAATTTTGTGGGTGTAATCCACTGAAAACCCTCACAAGACCAAACTCGTCTTCTAGGGAAAACCTAGAGGTTTAACAGCTTGTTGCATATGCTCAATGCAATCGCGTAACCTGTGAAAGTGTTCTAATAATCTTTGATTTAGTTTTGTTATTTTGCTCGAGAACGAGCAAAAGACAGGTGTGGGGATGTGATTGCACACATTTATTGCATTATTTTTTATTACATTTTCACATTTATCATATAATAAATCTGCTAAAATCCTTGTCTTAAATATCTATTTTGCAGAAGATAATCATGGGGAGAAAAATGATAAAATCAAATAAATATCAGTTAATTCAGATTTAACTAGATCTATTTGGTTAGAGGAGGATGATCCCAAATTCAATTAGTTAAATTCAGTTTTTGGTGAATTAAGTGGTTAAATCCAAAGACCAACCGAGGATAACGTCAAATACAGAGTCCAAATCTAAAGGGATAAATGGATAGAGAGAAGATCAACAGATGAGAGGAAGCAAATTTGACTCAGATTCTCACTGGATACATTTTAGTATTTGAATCATAATTTTCGCTACCGAAATTCAAATCTAATGATTTAAGATGATCCAGAAAGAAAACTTAAAGGGCTACAACTCTTAAGTTGAACACTATTTTGAATTCTATCATTTGATAAGTTATATTCGGCAATCAACACGCCAACAAGCTGCAAATCAGAACTGAATATCTACATCAAATCAAGTTTGGAGATAAAGAGAGGATTCAAATACAGAAATATCCAGCTTTCCCTATCTTCATACTTCTCTAACCTCTGCATTTCTCCTATAAATACCTGCAATCTCAAAGGCCAAGGGAGGACCATGCAGAGATAGACTTCAGGCCATTTTTCCTTTTTTTTAGTGTAGGTTTTTATTTTTCTTTTTATGTAATTTTTAGTTTTATTTATGTAATTTAGAGGAGATCAGAGTTTCATAGGAGAACGAGAGTGAAGCTTGTACTGAGAGTGATACTGGTGTAAGTTATTCTTCTTTTCTCTTATTATTACAAGATTGAATCTATAGTTGCATTTGCAAGTTCTTCTTTATTTTTTGTGTTCTTCTTCTTTCTTTCTACTTTTCTTCTTTTTGGTATCAATTGCTATCAAAGTGAGTCTTATAGCATCGAAAGAGCCTTCCCTTTGCGAGTGTCACCGATAGCTCATGACGATGGATTTTTAGTCTCATTCTATATCATTTCATACTTGTATCGTCTTGATGATGTAATGTGGAAGAGATGAGAATAAAGTCTTATGAGCTATGCGCTGATTACCTCCACTTCGAGGTAACATCATTGCCACAGATTCAAGGTAAGTATTGGGCCAAGGAGGTAAGTAATTTTTAATTTTCTTTCTTTTAATTCTTTAGCTTAGATCACCAACACCATCAACATCCAAATCTTTTTTACTCCTTTTCAATTTCTTTGTATGTATTCACTTCTATTTTCTCCACCTTTTCTATCTGTTACTTTCTTCCTAACTTAACTTTAACTCTTTTTCATTTTCTTTTAAAAAACTAAAAGAAGAACTTTAACCATTCTTTGTAGCATAAAAGAAACTTGCTAAACAAAGCTTCCATCACTAGTCCTTCCTTGTGGATCACGATCCGCATAGTAACTTGCTATTGCGGTAGTATTGAGTACTTGTACTCTTTATTTTAAGTTTTGAAATTCTGTATTTTTGTGCAGGTAAAAACCTCAATCATGGTTACAACACTTGGGTATCACAAAGATCACATACAATACCTCTTATAATATAAGATCTTAGAGGATAGATTTTACAATGAATAGCTCAAACTTGTGAGAACAAAGATTTTGAAAATGAAAACACAAAGAAAATACTTGAAAAAACTTCTTGAATGATATAGAATTGAAAACTTGAAACTAGAATTTCCCAAAAATTTATTTTCTTTGATTTTTCAAAACTTTGAAACCTAATAGAGATATGGATTTAGACATAAAAACTCTTTAAAAACTATGCTTAAAAACTCTGTAGAATATAAGAAATATTGTTCTTCAAAAACTTCTTCAAAACTCACCAAAAAATCCTATATATATAGGCCAAAGGAAAAATAGCCGTTAGGGCAAAAAAAATGCCAGAAATTGCATGTCGGTCGACCGCCAACGGTCATATTTGTTGGCCCAGAGGCCTTCCACTCTAGTTTTGATGATGATTAACTCATGTAGTTATAGTTTACTAATAATCTTGTGATGTTTAGTTTCAGATACTTAACCAAGATATTAGTAGGTGACAGCTTCAACAAAGGTGCATTTGGAGCTTTCACCTGGTGATTCAAGAGCCCGAGCGTTAAAGTTCATATCCTAGCACTCGTTGGAGTCAAGCTCGGTGGATCACGTTTGGATCGAGTCGGCTTGAAGACAGAGTTCGTCAAGAAGACTTCGGTACTATGTTTAGTTTATAGTTTAAATCCATTGTTAAAGATTAGATAGTGTGATATGCTCAAGTTCACAACACACACACTTGTTTCTAGTTTCATGTTTATTGGTTTTCGGTTTTTGGTTTAACCGATCTTGGTTTTCATGAATAGATTGAATCAAAACGAGTTTACATGGTTTAATGTATATTAGATTTGTTCTATATACATGTATGCTTCATATCTTTAAAAAATTAGTTTGATATGTCTATTTCATAAGTTTAGGTTTTGTATTTTAACAAAACTTATTTTCAGATTTATGTCAAAAATATTAATATATCTTTATATGTATATTGGATTATATCCATATACTAAATGCCTAAAAGTTGTTTCAATATCATGTTTTTGTATTTGGATGAGTTTTGGACAAAACGATTTTCCATTTGAAAAATCTATGTTTTGGAAAATACGATTTTTGGTTTTCGGCAAAATTTGTAAGTCATAAAAATGGTTCAAATGGTTTGAAATATGTGTTGAATTTTTTCACACATATTTGTATTTCAAAGAGAATATAAGAAACTATTTTTTTGGATTTTTAGAGTTTTTATGGGATTTTATAGGATATTAAATACCCAAGTTTCAAATCCTGAAAAGTCATGTTCTGGCTTCTTCCGGTCAACCGTGCTAGGAGTCAGTCGATGGAGTCGGTCGACTGACGTGCACAGAACGTGCACGCTAGTTTGGCTGGAGGGCCAGTCGACCGACCCGGTCGACTGCCAGAGAGCTTCTGCTCTTTGGAAGCCTCGGTCGACTGACAGAGAGCTCTGCTCTCTGTTCCAGGCCATGGTAGAAATTTGACCATTGGCGGTCGACCGGGCCGGTCGACCGTCAGCCGTCAGGGCTAAAAAATTGTCCCAACGGCTAGTTTCTTTTCTAGCCTATATATTTGGGTTTTGTGGACTGTTTTGGCTAAGAATTTTAAGAGAAAATTTTCAGAGTTCCAAGTGTTTTTACAAGTTTTTGAAAAGAGTTTTTAGTGCCAAAAGATCAATCTTCATTGTTTTAAAAGTGTTTTGTTATTTCAAAGAAAATAGTCTTTGGGAATTTGTTTTTGGTCTAAAAATTCTATATCTATTTGGAGATTATCCCAAGTGATTTTCTTTGTTAAAAACACTTTGTTTTCCACACTTGAGCTTATCTACTATCCTATCTATTAGGATCATTATTTTTGTGGAAAAGAAATTGGTTTGTGGTCTTTTGATCACCAAGTTGTAAACCTCCTACTTTGTGTTATCCCTCTTGTGTAGAGGTTAATTTTGGAGTGGTGGTTGGCTCCCTCTAGTGAGAGGTGGAGATTGTGTTTTGCTCCCTCTAGTGAGAGGTGGAGTTTGTGTTGGAATACCTTAAGTATGAGGTGATTGATTTGTATTTGCTAAGTGCCTACCCCTCTTATGTGAGGTGGTGCTTGTGTTAGTTGTGCATTGCCTCTAGTGAGAGGTTGTATTCTGTTGAGAGAGGAGTTGTGTACTCCCGATTGTATTTACCCCAAATCCTCAGTGGAGGTTCCTTGTGTGGGAGTCCTGTGTGGACAAAGATAGTGGAAATCCTTCTGTGTGAAGGCAGGGACGTAGCAGTGGCTCGAACCTCGAAACAAATTACTTGTGTTTGCGATTGATCCATTATCTCTAACTCTCTTTCTTTAATTTGTGCATTGATTTATATTGCCATATCATATACATGCTTGTGTGTTTGTGTGCCTCACTTGTGCTTAACCACGAGAGCTTCATATAGCGCCTCAACTCTTATTCAGAGGAATCAAGAGGAGTTAGTCCAGAGCCCTTCACTAGGAATTCGGCTACACTCGTTGGTTGGATTAAGTGTTGTTGCAATTAAGTTTTTTAATTTCCGCATTTTTTTCATTAGATTAGCCGTACACCTATTCACCCCCCTCTAGGTGTACCTTCAATTGTATCAGAGCCTACGCTCCTGATATTAGGTTTAACCACCTAGGAATGTGATCTTAGTTTTGCTAATCTATCATTTGCATTTGCACACGTATATTGTTTACACACACTCATGGATTGCTTGACACCTCCCATGTTTGATGTCTCCACATTGACATGTGAAAATTTAGGATGTCCATGTATTTGAAAACCCTAGGCTTGCATGTTTTCCTTGCCGCTACCAAGAAATCATATCTTGGTGATAGCAAGCATATAGAGGCCAATGCACAAGCCCTTGGGGCACTTAGAAGCACGCTTAATAAAGAATATCTTTCTATTGTTTCTAACTGTGATTCCGCCTTTGCAGTGTGGAACACGTTGACCTCCTCCAAGCTTCAATTGCCAATCCAAACGGAGGATGAATCTAGTGGAGAATCTGACGATGCATGCTACATGGTCCAAGGGAATGACTCCCTTGAGGTATATTTGGAATCTCAATTAGATGATGATGATGCTAGTTCTTCAAGTAATGATCATATTGATGCCAATGCTTTGAATGAAGAACTATCCATTGTATGTGAAAAATTGCTAGAAAATCTAATCTTTTGAAAAAGAAGAGTTTTTGAACTAAAAGAAGAAATTAAGGATTTATGTTCAAAACTTGATTTGGTTTTGCAAGAGAAGGAAGAGACTTCAAGTGAATGTGACTCACTTAAATCCCAACTAGACCTTGCCCTAAGGAATATAAGTTTTTGAAAAATAGAAATGATTGTAATGAAGTTTTAAAGAAAAATAAAGTTATATCTTCAAAACTTGACTTTGTTTTAAAAGAGAATGAATCTTTGAAAAACAAAATTGCTTCTATTTCAAAGGAATTAGAAATTGTTTCAAATAAAAATGTTTCTTTGAAAAATAATATTGATTCACATGTTTGCCATGCTAGTGTAGCTTCACCATCTAGCTCACCTATTGCATGCACCTCTTCTTATTCCTTAATTGAAAATGATATATCTATGCTTAAGAAGAGTGTTGATTGTTTGGGCTCCACTTTGAGCCAATGTGCTTTAAATCATACACGTTTGGAATCCATATTTCGCAAGAAACAAATTCCATCTATGTATGCACACAAACCACGGCATACACATGCTCCTCACATTCACACTCATCATACTATTTATGCTCATGTGTACACATGTACACATTGTGGACGTAAGGGCCACCTTGCTAAGTTTTGTTATGATCGTATACATGATTCAAATTTAGCAACTAAATTTGTTTGGGTTAGGAAAGGTGCTAACCCCCATGGACCCAAAAGAGTGTGCGTACCAAAGACCACCCCTATTGTATTTGATGTAGGTGTGGGCTCTCGCATGACGTGAGAGTGATGGTGCCTTGAGGTGATGCGTTCCGAGCTTAAAGAGAACTATTTGGATGCATCACTTTCAAGGGGAGTTTGGTAGGAGGATCACCTTGTTTTAGAGACATGGAGAGTTGCCCTTTTCGGTTTTGGTAACATTCTCTTACTTCTCATTTATTGTTTACATGCTTTTCATATCATTAATTTTAGCATGTTTTGATGTTTCATGATTAGTATGATATATACCATGATATTTAGATTAGTGATATACATGATCAGTTATTTGAGACACCCATGTTTAATATGGATTTATACCTTTGTGTTCTCACATTTGTTTTAAATAATGTGTATGTCCTAGAGCTATGCATGTGCATGAACATAATGATCATATGTATGTTTATAAGTTTTTGTTTTGATTTCTATGCTTCATGTTTTGATTACATGTTTAGATGTTAGTTTTCATTAAAACTTGGATATATACTTGTTCAACTAGTGAGCTACAAATAGACTTCTATATGTTTGTGCTTAAACGCTTATTTGTGTTCATTAGATGTACTAGTATAGCCTAGTTTTGATAATTCATACATTTTGACTTGTATTCCCATTTTGTATATGTTTTCATGTTAATGTTTAACTTCATGCATATGTCTATTTTATCCAAACTATTAGCTATACATATACATCCCTTGAGCCACTTGCCTTCATGCATATACTTTTGTGGACTCATTATGTTTGAATATGTATGTATACTGTAGTTTGTACAAAACATACATATGCTTTGAAGTTTAAACTAAGTTTTAATAATTTTCATGTTTTCATGTTTTAAGGAATTTCTTATTGAGCCTAGTTGCCCATTTTCATGAGTATGTTTTTCACATAACTCTATACACTCACATTATTCAAATGTTTTCTCATGACTTTGTTTTCATGAGTATGATATGTGCTTTATAGATTTTGAGTGTTTGGTGATCATGTGATTTACATATTTTTCATGGATTATATTTTTATTTTATTCCTTGCTTGAAGTATTTCGTGCTAGTTTACAATTTTTTTATATATAACTAGTTCGTATTCTTCATATGGTAGAGTTTTCAAACATACTATATTTTCAAACTTATTTTTGAAAACTCCTACCCATTTAAGGGCGGTTGGTTGGGCAACCATGCCTTGTATGCTTATTATTGAAAATTCTTTCAAACATGTGCATGAAATGGGTGGTAGGAAGTATGAGTTATACACTTGATCTTATTATGTTTTCAATTGGTATCATTGAATCCTTTCAATTGGTATCACTATTGACATTCTTTTTGTATACTCATATATATGTTTTATTTGTGCTTACTATATCTCTATATCTTTGAGCACAAATTTTAGTTATGCTAAGCTTGATTTCTTAAATGAATATTATATTTCAATTGAGTATGTTTCAATTGGTATCTTATACAAGCTTATGCATCATTTTGTTTGGTATTCCATAAAGGGGGAGAAAATTCATATTTCACTTTTCAATTGGTTTTGTTTTTGGTATTTTACTCCCACACTTTATGATTGAAAAATGATATTGATGATTTGTTTGGTATCATATGCTCCTAATGAAAAATTACTTTCAATTGGTATTAATTTTTACAATTGATATCAAGATTGCCTATGTGTTTACAATTGGTATCAATTAATATCAAAATTTTTGGTTGAATTCTTCAACATGTTTTATTTACTTACAATTGGTATTTGTTTTGTGTACTTCAATTGGTATGTTTATTGATATCATGATGCACTAAATTGATATATTCTTTCTTACAATTGGTATCCTAAAGTTTTGTTTTGATTTTACCCCTTATTGTTATTCTTTTTGTTTTAGACAAAAAGGGGAGAACATTGTTTTTATTGTTTTCTTTGACCCCTTTGTTGATGATTGACAAAAAGGGGGAGAAGTATTTGAGTTATATGCATATTTTATATGCATGTTTATATCAAAGTTTGTTTCATATTGATATCAAGAGAATTTGTGTTATGTTTTGGTGTTTTGTTGATATTGGTATCAAGAGAACATGTTTTGTTTTATTGGTATCAAGAGAAATTACTTAAGAACATGTTTATTTTAATCAAAAGAAAAGGATTTTTTTTTAAAATTTGGTATCAAGAGTATGTTCATTGTTTTATGCATGTTTATGCATATTCATATTTAGTATTCATTGCATATATTTATTGTTTATTGCTATGCATGAGTTAAGGGGGAGCTTCCTTGAAGCTTAACTTTAATCTATGCATATATAACTCCATGAGTTTTGTCATCATCAAAAAGGGGGAGATTGTTGGCCCAGAGGCCTTCCACTCTATTTTTGATGATGATTAACTCATGTAGTTATAGTTTACTAATAATCTTGTGATGTTTAGTTGTAGATACTTACCAAGATATTAGTAGGTGACAGCTTCAACAAAGGTGTATTTGGAGCTTTCACATGGTGATTCAAGAGCCCGAGCATTAAAGTTCATATCCTAGCACTCGTTGGAGTCAAGCTCGGTGGATCACGTTTGGATCGAGTCAGCTTGAAGACGGAGTTCGTCAAGAAGACTTCGATACTATGTTTAGTTTATAGTTTAGATCCATTGTTAAAGATTAGATAGTGTGATACGCTCAAGTTCACAACACACACACACTTGTTTCTAGTTTCATGTTTATTGGTTTTCGATTTTTGGTTTAACCGATCTTGGTTTTCATGAATAGATTGAATCAAACAAGTTTACATGGTTTAATGTATATTAGATTTGTTCTACATACATGTGTGCTTCATATCTTTAACAAACTTAGTTTGATATGTCTATTTCATGAGTTTGGGTTTTGTATTTTAACAAAACTTATTTTCGGATTTATGTCAAAAACATTGATATATCTTTATATGTATATTGGATTATATCCATAAACTATATGCCTAAAAGTTATTTCAATATCATGTTTTTGTATTTGGATGAGTTTTGGACAAAACGATTTTCCATTTGAAAAATTTATGTTTTTGAAAAATACGATTTTTGATTTTCGACAAAATTTGTAAGTCACAAAAATAGTTCAAATGGTTTGAAATATGTGTTGAATTTTTTTAGACATGTTTGTATTTCAAAGAGAATATAAGAAACTATTTTTGTGGATTTTTAGAGTTTTTATGGGATTTTATAGGATATTAAATACCCAAGTTTCAAATCCTGAAAAGTCCTGTTCTGGCTTCTTCCGGTCGACCGGACCGGTCGACCGTGCTAGGAGTCAGTCGACCGAGTCGGTCGACCGACGTGCACAGAACGTGCACGCAGTTTGGTTGGAGGCCGGTCGACCGCCAGAGAGCTTCTGCTCTCTGGAAAGCCCGGTCGACCGGATCGGTCGACCGGTAGAGAGCTCTGCTCTCTGTTCCAGGCCACGGTCGACCGGGCCGGTCGACCGCTACCCCAACGGTCAGAAATTTGACCGTTGGCAGTCGACCGGGCCTGTCGACCGTCAGCCGTCAGTGCTGAAAAATTGCCCCAACGGCTAGTTTCTTTTCTAGCCTATATATTTGGGTTTTGTGGACTATTTTGGTTAAGAATTTTACGAGAGAAAATTTTCAGAGTTCCAAGTGTTTTTTACAAGTTTTTGAAAAGAGTTTTTAGTGCCAAAAGATCAATCTTCATTGTTTTAAAAGTGTTTTGTTATTTCAAAGAAAATTGTCTTTTGGGAATTTGGTTTTGGTCTAAAAATTCTATATCTATTTGGAGATTATTCCAAGTGATTTTCTTTGTTAAAAATACTTTATTTTTCACACTTGAGCTTATCTACTATCCTATCTATTAGGATCATTGTTTTTGTGAAAAAGAAATTGGTTTGTGGTCTTTTGATCACCAAGTTGTAAACCCTCCTACTTTGTGTTATCCTTCTTGTGTAGAGGTTGATTTTAGAGTGGTGGTTGGCTCCCTCTAGTGACAGGTGGAGATTGTGTTTTGCTCCCTCTAGTGAGAGGTGGAGTTTGTGTTGGAATACCTCAAGTGTGAGGTGATTGATTTATATTTGCTAAGTGCCTACCCCTCTTATGTGAGGTGGTGCTTGTGTTAGTTGTGCATTGCCTTTAGTGAGAGGTTGTATTCGGTTGAGAGAGGAGTTGTGTACTCCCGATTGTATTTACCCCCAATCCTCAGTGGAGGTTCCCTGTGTGGGACTCCTGTGTGGACAAAGATAGTGGAAATCCTTCTGTGTGAAGGCGGGGACGTAGAGAAGTGGCTCGAATCTCGAAACAAATTATTTGTGTTTGCGATTGATCCATTATCTCTAACTCTCTATCTTTACTTTGTACATTCATTCATATTGCCATATCATATACATGCTTGTGTGTTTGTGTGCCTCACTTGTGCTTAACCACGAGAGCTTCATATAGCGCCTCAACTCTTATTCAGAGGAATCAAGTGGAGTTAGTCCAGAGCCCTTCACCGGGAATTCGGCTACACTCGTTGGTTGCATTAAGTATTATTGCAATTAAGTTTTTAATTTTCGCATTTTGTTCATTAGATTAGCCGTACACCTATTCATCCCCCTCTAGGTGTACCTTCAATATTTTTTTACCATTGGGGATTGTCGGTCGATTGAACGATTGACCGATGAAACCCAAGGTTCTACAGGGACAGTCGGTCGACCGGCTATCGGCCGATCTCCCAACTCTCATAGGTTGTGCACTTGTGTACGTTAGTCGATCACTCGGTTGACCAGCTCTAGCCATCGGTCAACCGAGCGGTCGACCGACAACAGCCCAAAATCAATATTAAAGGGATCTTTAAATGATATTTTGAAACCCATTTAAATTTTAATAAATTTCAATAAATTCCACAAAAATAAGTTCATATAAACACAATGTACAAATATGTGTGATTAAAAATCAACACATATTATAAACATGTGAACTATTTTTGAGACATGAAAATTTAAGCTTAAATAAAAATTGTATTTTTTTCAAATCAAACTTCGAATAGAAATTCGATTTTTTTAAAACTTGTATAAATACAAAAATAAGTAATTGAAATACATTTGAATCACAATGTATATGAATAGAATCAAATATACATAATAAATGATGTAGACTTGTTTTTGACAATAAGCATCAAAATAAGTTTTGATAAATAAAAAACTTAAATACGTGAACTAAATTCACCAAAATAAATTACTTAAACATTTATGAAGCAATAATGTATATGGATGAAATCCAATACATGTATAAACCAATATAAACTTGTTTTGGTAAAATCTATTCATGAAACCGAAGAAACGTATACTTAATAAACTGAAACTTAAAACACATAGAAATAAATTTATATAAACAATTGAAGCTCTAATATGTGTGGATGGGATCCAACACATATTCCAAATTATAAAACTTATTCTATTGAGATGAAAATTATATAAACATAAAATTATTAAACCGAAAACTAAAACTATTGATCTTGAAAGACAATATTTAAATTTTTGTCTGTAAGCTTGAGCAATTCAAAACTAACTTATACCTTACATAAGATCTAAATTAACAAACGCTAGAGACAAGTCTTCTTGTAGATCTTCTTCTCCAAGTAGACTTGATCCAAAACATGATCCATGAGCTAGACTCTATCTCGAGTACTTGATGTGATCTTGAAGCTTGAGCTCTTAAATCATCATGTCATAGTTTCCAAACTTGACTTTGAATCTTCTTGTTGAAGCTATTGATCAATATCTGAAACTTGATAAACCCAAGACCATTAGTACCATAACTACATGAGTTAGTCATCATCAAAACTAGAGTAATAGGCCTTCGGGCTAACAATCTCCCTCTTTTTAATGATGACAAAACTCATGGAGTTATATATGCATGGATTAAAGATGAGCTTTACAAAAGCTCCCCCTTAACTCATGCATGGTATAAAACATATAATTATTCAATTAAAACTTTAGATACCAATCACATCAATCATATGAATATTCAATATAAGCTCTAGATATTAATACCAAATACCAAAAATGTATGCAATGTAAGCTCTAGATACCAAATGTTAAAAAAAATAAAATATATGCAATGTAAGCTCTAGATACCAAGTAAATTATGAACACGAATCATGAATATAAACACATGTATGCAAACATGTAATACAAGCATGCAAATATAAACTCTAAAATCCTCTCCCCCTTTTGTCAATTCATCAAAAAGGGTACACAAAATAAAGTACATGTATATGCGAGATAAATTTATGAAGAGAGGAGACGCGAAGTTAACTCTCCCTGCATACATGTATTACATGGAAGAGATGACTAAACTCTAACCCATACAAGCATAGTATACAATGAATAGACAGAGATGTTAAGCTCTCCCTACACACGTGTATGATATAGAGAAGAGAGTTCAAGCTCTTTCTTATGCAATACACTCATCATAAGTTTATATATAGATAAGACGTTAAGTTAACTCCCCTTGCATATAGCGAATAAGTATCAAAATAAATTTTAAAAATAAAATAAAATTTAAATGATTTTCGAAGATACCATTTTTAACACAAAATATGAATGCCAATTGGAAAACTAAGAAGACCAATTAAAAGCATAAGCATAGATACCAATTTACAAAACAATATTGATACCAAATGAAGGTTTAAACATGATACCAAACAAATAGAAAATAGAAACTCATGATACGAATTTTGAAATTTTAAAATAATTTTAAAGATAGATACCAATTGTAATAATTGATACCAATTAATAGTAAACTCAAGAAATTTCTCCTTTTTTTTGAAAAACCAGCAAAACTAATGCATAAGTTTGTAAAAGATACCAATTAACATTTAAAACTAAATCAAGCTTAGCATTATGTACTATTAAAAATATGTATGGACATTGTTAAACAAGCACAAAGAATCACATATTATTGAAACTTGCTTTTGATGATCATTTGTGAAGCCATTTCAATGGAGCTCTTTTGCACAAGCCTATTCAAGAGTTCTACATGATCAAGACTTCCCAAAGAGAGTTGCTATTGATGTGTATTGTAATGGTTAATAGTATGTTAAAAGCCTTGAAACACATATACACATCATTAGTTTATTAGTAGACTTGACCCTTCCTATTAGTAGACTTGATCACCTATTAGTAGACTTGACCCTTCCTATTAGCAGACTTGACCCTTCCTATTAGCAGACTAATAGGGTTGTTACTCGACTTATCAAAATGACTAGTCGACTAATACATGTTGTAGTCAACTTATAATTCTTGCCGGTCGACTAACTATAGTTTCAAGAAACTTGCATATCTATTTCAGTCTTATGTAGTCGACTTATACCTAAGATTAGTCGACTAACCCAGTCAAATTTGCCTATATTAGTCGACTAACCCCCAACCCCTAGTGACATATAGCAGTTTGTAGTTGTTGTATAGTTATTAAATTCTGGTATTTTATCCAACGTTTCAAAATTCAAATTTGTCCTGATAACTACCTTAACTGACTATAGATTTCACCTATAAATAGGGATGTTGTCCTAGGCTAAAAACACCAATTCAAATCAATAATTTTCTGCCCAAAAACTCTGTTGAAAAAAGATCTAATTTCAGAAAACTGTTTTTCACTTTCAGTTCTTCATTCAAATTCCTACTCTTTAGTGAAGCTTTCTGAGAGTCCACCTATAATAGCCCTTGTCCACGATCACATACAGATTCAAGGCTTATAAGAAAGTTTGTAATCACTCAAAAAGGAGCATTGTACAAGAGCGTCTTCGGGTTGAAGAGAGTTTGTATAAGGTGTTGTGGTCTTCTTGGCTGTAAGAAGAGTTGTACACATTTGGCAAAGGGGATTTGTCAAGTGGTGTGCAAGGTGTTAATTTTGGGTGTACAAAGTCAAAGGATAAAGGAAAATCTCAAGCGGGTGGCTTGGCGACTGGATGTAGGTCACGAGGACCGAATCAGGATAAATCTCTTGTGTTTACGTTTGCTTTACTTTCTGAGATTTAATTTCCTTTTATTGCAAGTACTTTATTTCTGTAACGCTAATATTTTTTTTGAGTGTTGACGTATATTCTAGATTTTACAATTGGTATCATCTCGGGACCAACAATTGGTATCAGAGCCCTGCATATCCAGTCAACAACATACAAGGATGGCAATGGAGTTTCCTTCGTCACAATTCAAAGAAGGACATTCTACACAATGTCCACCGCTATTTGACGGATCCAACTACAACTATTGAAAGTGTAGAATGAAGATCTACTTGCAATCGCTCAACTATGAACTTTGGAACATAATAGAAGCACCGTACACCAAGCCGACAACCAACTACACCTCTTGGAGTGATGATCAAAAGAAGAATGCGAACCTTGATGCCAAAGCGATAAATGCTTTATTCTGTGCCTTAACCAAAGAAGAATTCAGCCGTGTGTCAACAGCCACTTCTGCAAATAGAATATGGCACACTCTACAGGTAAAACATGAATGCACAAATAAAGTTAAGGAATCTAAAATTTTTGTTCTTGTCCACAGGTTTGAACTTTTCAAAATGAAGGAGAATGAAACCATCTCAGAAATGGTTACAAGATTCACCGACATAACTAATTCCTTATCATCCCTTGGAAAGGAATGTTGGCCCAAGGTTACAATCACCCGATTTTTGAGTTTTGATGATTACAAATATATATAGTTATTTGTACTAATCTTATTTTAGTGTTTAAGTGTGATTCAGGGTTCTAAGGATCAAGATGTCTTCTTCTCTAAAGGAAGGTATTTTTGACTCAAGTCGATTCAATTCAAGTTCAAGGATTCAAGCTATTCAACGTTGCATATGGAGATGCCCTAATTTGAAGATCTTATAGTCACCTAGAACCTTTGTAAGAATTAGTTAGTTAAAGAATGAGGTTATGATAAGTTGGCTCAAGAACACACACACACACATTCATTTTTCAAAATACGGTTTTTGTTTTAGTTAGTTGATTTAGGTGCATGTTTTGATTGATATACATGGCTCAAAATATTTTTATTTTTACATCTACTTTATATCATGTATACCATCCCTTATAGCATGCTACTTAATCATCTAGCCATTTAAAAAATTTTAAAAATCTTTCAAAGTTCAAAATTTTTCCCATAAAAATACTGTTTCAGGCCCAATGGTCGACCGGGCGGTCGACCGGATCTATTTCAGGCCTGATCGGTCGACCGCACTGGTCGACCGGGCCTGTGGCTTTGGCGTGCACGTTTGTGCACGTCTGCCGGTCGACCACCCTTGCTCTCGGGTTTTTGTTGGTCGACCGGGCCAGTCGACTGATAGAACAAATCAAGATTTTTCGTTTAGCCTCCAGTCGACCGACCAGTCGACCGAGTCCAACGGCTAGTTTGCAAATAGACTGCCGGTCGACCAGGCTGGTCGACCGACAGCCGCCAGCAGCCCCAACAGCTAGTTTCTTGAGATTGTTTTTGTGGATTTGATTGTGATGTTTGATTCAGCTATCTCTGAATTTCTGGTGGCTAATTCCTGACCTATTAACCTAGTTTTTATGATGAATAGATCTCCTCTAATCCCTATAAATAGATGGCATTGGTCCCTTGTTAAATTCAAGAAAAATTCCTATTATTTTCAAGTTTCAAAAGAAAGAAAAGTTTTTAAAGCTCTCTCTTCCTAAGTGCATTCTTGGTTAAATTTTTTCAGTTATTTTCAAGCTCTTTCTTAGTTCTTTACAACTGATTTTCTCACTTCACTTCTTGAGCTAAAAATCTTTCCCATTCTATAAGGAGTTGTAAGAGAGAAGTTTGTGGTCTTTTTGATCACCTTGTTACTTGTACTTTCTTTGTGTTGAGATCCCTCTTGAGTAGAGGTTGGATTGGTGGGAGTTCGGTACTCCGGTCTTGTGTAGACCTCTTGTAATTCCCTTTGCGGATTTAGTGGAAATCCTTCACGTGTGGTGGAGGCGGGGACGTAGAGGTGGCTCGAACCTCGAAACAAATTCCTTGTGTTTGCGATTGGTTTCCTTATTGCTTTTGATTGCTTTACATTTCTATCTTGTGATATCTCTTGTTTGCACTTCATTGCACCTATTTCATTTACTTGCATTTTTCGGTCTTTACTCATCTCAATAAGAAAGCAATTACGCGCCTCAACTCATAATCTAGAGGATCAAAGAGGAGAAGTTCTAGAGCCCTTCACGGGGAATTCGGCTTCAATTTCTTATTTTGAGTGACCGATTACATCATACTTACATACTTGTTTAAAAAGATCATTAGATTAGCATCAACACCTATTCACCCCCCTCTAGGTGTTTTTCAAGGAATACACCCAAGTCAAAAAAGTTCGCAAGATCCTACGTGCACTCACACCAAATTGGGAGAAGAAGACAACTGCAATAGAAGAAGCGAATGATCTCTCAACAATGTCATTAGAAAACCTTATTGGTTATCTAATGGCATATGAAGTGAAACTCGATGACAGAAAGAAGGATGAACAACAATCTCTCTCAAAGAAGAAAGAACTTGCCTTCCATGCATCCTCAGACACGGACAATTCAAATAACGGTGAAGAGGAGAAGACAATGCTTTCAAGAAAGTTCAGAAAGAAGCAAGGTAAATTTAAATGTTTTAATTGTAATAAAACAGGCCATATGAAGAAGGATTGCCCTTTGCTCAAAAACAAAGGTAAATTCAAGAGCAAAAAGTTCAGAAAGAAGAAAGACTACCAAGCTTCATGAGAAATAGTGATTCCTCTTCCTCTGATGAAGAAGAAACCACTGAACATGCCAACATCTGTTACATGGCTCTAGAAGAAGATGAGGTACAATTTTCTAAACTCTTAGATGTATTTTAAGAATTATACAATGATCTTAAGAATGAAAAGATAAAGAATAAAGTTTTGACAAAAAAATGAAAAACTTTTAAAGAAAATTCTTGTTATGCTTCTCAAATTTCTTCTATAAATTCTCAAAAAGATGATTTTGAAAAAGTGATATCATCATTAAAAAAGATAATGAGAATTTATTACTAAATAATATTTTATTGAAAGGAGAAATTATGTTTTAAAATGAAAGAATTTCTGTTTTAGATAAAGACATCAATTTTCAAAATGAAATATAAAGAGAATTTGAAAAATGTGACTAAATTTAATCAAGGAAAAGAAAAGTTAAATGATTTGTTATCATATCAAAAGATGTCACATAATCATTATGGTCTTGAATTTTTTGGAAAATATACATATGTTAGTAATCCATATAATTCTTTGTGAAAAGAAATATTGATATTATTTCAAAAAGAATTAAGAAAAAGTTCATATGGATTCCTAAAAACTTAAGCATTGTTGATAAAAATACTTATATTGCATCATACATACATGATATATGTAATTCATGCAATTATGTGTATACTAACAGATGAAAATCAAATTCAAATTGGGTTTGGTCTCCTAAAGGTAAATGCTTTGATCTTCTAATAATTGGTACCATTCTAATGTCTATCTTTCAGGTACCATATAAGAAGTTTGATAAGAAAAATATTTCAGAACATTTATTATATATATTTGTTATAATATAATTTTTGCAGGGGGAGAACACATGTTTTTCTATAACCTGTTTTCTGCAGGGGGAGAACATATTTTCTGCAGGAAGAAAACATATAATATATTTTCTGTAGGGGGAGTATTCATGCAAACAAAGTGTCATCATCAAAAAGGGGGAAATGTTGGAACTTGCTTTTGATGATACATTTGTGAAGCCATTTCAATGGAGCTCTTTTGCACAAGCCTATTCAAGAGTTCTACATGATCAAGACTTCTCAAAGAGAGTTGCTATTGATGTGTATTGTAATGGTTAATAGTATGTTAAAAGCATTGAAGCACACATACACATCATTAGTTTATTAGTAGACTTGACCCTTCCTATTAGTAGACTTGATCACCTATTAGTAGACTTGACCCTTCCTATTAGCAGACTTGACCCTTCCTATTAGCAGACTAATAGGGTTGTTAGTCGATTTATCAAAATGACTAGTCCGACTAATACATGTTGTAGTCGACTTATAATTCCTACTGGTCGACTAACTATAGTTTTCAAAAACTTGCATATCTGTTTCAGTCTTATGTAGTCGACTTATACCCAAGATTAGTTGACTAACCTAGTCAAATTTGCCTATACTAGTCGACCAATCCCTAACCCCCTAGTCGATTTATAGCAGTTTGTAACAGTTGTACAGTTATTGAATTCTGGTGTTTTATCCAACGTTTCAAAATTCAAATTTGTCCTGATAACTACCCTAACTGACTATAGATTTCACCTATAAATAGAGATGTTGTCCTAGGCTAAAAACTCTCAATCAACTCAAAAGTTTTCTTCCCAAAAACTCTGTTGAAAAAAATCTGATTTCAGAAAACTGTTTTCCACTTTCAGTTCTTCATTCAAATTTCTACTCTATAGTGAAGATTTCTAAGAGTCCACCTATAATAGCTCTTGTCCACGATCACATATAGATTCAAGGCTTATAGGAAAGTTTATAATCACCCAAAGAGGAGCATTGTACAAGAGCGTCTTAGGGTTGAAGAGAGTTTGTATAAGGTGTTGTGGTCTTCTTGGTTGTAAGAAGAGTTGTACACATTTGGCAAAGGGGATTTGTCAAGTGGTGTGCAAGGTGTTGATTTTGGGTGTACAAAGTCAAAGGACAAAGGAAAATCTCAAGCGGGTGGCTTGGGACTGGATGTACGTCACGAGGACCGAAGCAGGATAAATCTCTTGTGTTTGTGTTTGCTTTACTTTCTGAGATTTAATTTTCTTTTATTGTAAGTACTTTATTTCTGTAACGCTAATATTTTTGTTTGAGTGTTGACGTATATTCTAGATCTTACAATTGGTATCATCTCGGGACCAACACATATATGTATGTATGTCAATAGAAATACCATTTGAAATATGAATGCATACATATATAGGTAAATAAGAATGAGTATACAAAAGTTAATTTTCATGATGAACATGTGCATAGATCATTGAAATCACCAACCTACATACACATGTTAAGAAATAGTCATTTAAGCAAAATAAGGCATAATCACCCAACCAACTGTCCACTAATGTGGAAGTTTTCAAAATAATATTTTGAAAATAGTTGATTAGGTTTGAAAACACCACCGCTTGAAGAATAAAAGAACTAATTTAAAATAATTTTGAAAACTAGTTCAATATTCTTCAAACATAAACTAAATCATATATATCTCATACAAATATACAATTACACAAAAATTGACATTCAAAAGTCTATAGAGCTCATATGAGTTCATGAATATGAAATCATGAGAAAACAAAAATGTGAGTGCACAAAATTCATGTGAATAATATTTTCATGAAGGTAAAGAAATGAAGCTCAATTTCATAAAAAGCCATAAGAAAGTTTTTTCTTAAACATGAAAACACAAATCATGAAAAATTCTTTTTCATTAAAAAACTATTCAAGAAACACATTGAGGATGTAAAAACAAAATTCAAAATATATGTAAGGTTTGTAAAAACTAAAGCATACATATATATCCAAATATGAAATGAGTACATATAGAATATAAGATATATAACATGTATATCATATAGTTTTAACAAAATTTACGCATATATGAAGCAAAAATATTCACATAAAGATCAAAACATGTACAAGTGCGATATCAAAATAAATAATTAAAATAAAAGAGTGCACAAATGCAAGAATCATCAAAATTAGGTCATATAAGTACAATAAAATATGCACTGAGTACACATTAGTAATGTAACATGTGAAGCATAAGAATCAAGTGTAACTCACAAATTATACATGTTACATGTTTTAACAAAAATTGACATCTAGACATGTAATCAAAACATGATTAGCATAAAAACACCAAAACATGATTAAGAACAAAAATCATAGCTGTAAATACTATATGTCACCTAGAGGCAGGGTGAATAGGTGTCAAGCTAATCTAACACAAAACTAATGTGGAATTAAAAACTAATTATACAAACTAAATAAACACACTTTGTATACCCAAAGAGTGAAGCCGAGTTCCATGTGAAGGACTCTGGACTTCTCCTCAAGATTCCTCTAGTCTAAGAGTTGAGGTGCTACTTTAGCTCTCTTGGTTTGATACAAGAATGCACACAAGCACAATGACAATATCAAGTATGTAAGGATATGATCGATACAAGAGCTTGCAAGATATTAAAATAACCCAACCATGTATATCAATAAAGTACAAGTTTATCAAGTATGTGAGAATGTAAACAATAAAAGCATGCAATATATATAAACACAAGTGAGAGAGGGAGTGATAATCAATCGCAAATACGAGAGATTTGTTTCGAAGTTCAAGCCACTTGCTCTACATCCCCGCCTTCACTACTATGAAGGATTTCCACTATAATTATCCTGCAGGATCACTCGGTGCCGCAACACCTACATCGAGGTCCCTCAAGAACTCTTGAACCCGCAAATCTCTCATTTGTTCTTGCAAGAACAATACACACGAACCCGTAAGCTAGCCGAGGCCGCAACCTCTACAACTCCTCCAAATATAAAGGTGGAACACTTGGTAATCACTTCTCTTGATCACCAACAAATACTCTCACAAATAAAGATCCTATAGAGGATGGATATAGCAATGGATAACTCAATCTTCTGTGAGAAAATAAGATAGATGTGAAGATGAAAAACTCAAAGAAAAGATTTTGAAAACTTAAGAGAATCAATCCTGATACTCTTTTGATATGGTAATGAACTCTAAAAACTTGTTGGGAAAACTCTATTAAAGATGGGAAATCAGCTCTTGAAAAACTTGTTTAAAACTTACCCAAAAATCTCATATTTATAGGTTAAGAAAAACTAACCGTTATGGTTCAAAGACTGCCAGAAATGGCCTGTCTGTTGACTGCCCGGCCGACCAACCAACAATAAAATTTCTAATCGTTGGAGTCTGGCGGTCGACCGACCACAGACCCAAACTGTGCAATAGGTCTCATTTGAGCATAATTTTGAGGCCTAAACGTTAGAATTTAAAAATAGGTATATAGGAAAAATTTGTATATCTTTACGTCTTCTTTCTATTACAATTTAAATCAAATCAATATCATTTCTAAGTAGAAAGTTATCAACAAAATACTGAAAGGTATCAAATCAGAAACTGTAAACTGTTTTCTAACAAGAACAGACTTCATCCCAATACTTGACATCTTTAACATTTGAATCAGAAAATGACTATTGAAAAAGAAATGTAACCCTGATAGTTATCTTTAAAATACAATTTAAATTATATTAATTGAATGTGAGAATGAAAAGTTATGGCCAAATTACTGAAAGGGTGTTAAGCAAAACAGCAGAACAGTCGGCCGCCCGGTCGACCGAGAAAACCGAGAGCTCTGCGGACGCAGTCGATCGACCGATTGGTTAGCTGATCTCTAGTGCGGTCGACCAGTCAGTCGACCGAGCTCAAGGCGCATAGGCTTGTGTACGTCTTGTGCACGTCGGTCGACCGAGCCTTGCTTTAGTCGACCGATCGGTCGACCGCCACAGCCCAAAAAGACAGTTTTAACAACTTCTAAAGATACGTCTTAAATTTCATAAAATCTTCATAAAATCCACAAAAATAAAATTATTGAAATTCTTAGAAGTACAAATTTGTGTTATTAAAAATCAACACATATTACAAACATGTGAACTATTTTTGAGGCATATAATTTAAAACTTAAATCAAAACCTGTATTTTTCAAAAACTATTTAACATAAAATTATAAAATATTTTGTGTGTGTATATGAGCTTGAGTATTCACAACTAATCTATTCTTTATATATATCCTAAAATAAAAATCTTAAACTTATAAACTCAGACTCAAGTCTTCTTGAAAATCTTCTTCTCCATCTCGATTTGATCCATGAGCTAGACTCCTCTTTGGGTACTTGATACGATCTTGAAGTATGAGCTCTTGAATCATCAAGTGATAGCTTTAAAACTTGACTTCAAATCTTTTGTTAAAGCTAAACACCGACTAAGATCTTGATTGAATATCTTAAACTTTATAAATAAGATCATTAGTACTATAACTATATGAGTTAATCATCATCAAACTAGAGTGATTGGCCTTTGAGCCAACATTCTCCCCCTTTTTGATGATGACAAAACTCATAGAGTTATATATACATGGATTAAAAATAAGCTTAATAAAAGCTCCCCCTTAACTCATGCATAGCAAAACAAGTAGATATTCAATGAAAACTCATAAACAAAACATGTATGTATGCATAAATAACAAATATTAAACATGCATATATAAACTCACTAAATTCTTCTCCCCCTCTTTGTCAATTCATCAACAAAGGGTGAAGAAAAACAAACATGATAAATGTATATACGATATACATTCATGAAGAGGAGAGACGTTAAGTTAACTCCCCCTGCATGCATGCATTACATGGAGAAGGGATAAGTAGACCCTAACCCACATAAGCAGAATATACAATTTATATACGGAGATGTTAAGCTCCCCCTACACACGTGTATCACATAAAGAAGAGAGGTCAAACTCCTCAATATATAAATACACTCAACATGAATCATATATAGAGGAGATGATACGCTCCCCTTACATATAAGCAATACATTTCAAACAAAATTTTTAAGAAAACTTTGAAACCACTTTTTAAATAAAATTTTAAATTCTTATAGTGAACAAAATAAATTTTGATACTAATGAAAATCAAATAGTAGTTGACAAAAAATGTTGATATCATTTGTAGAAAAACAGAATTATTAAGATACCAATTGTAGATTTTGATACCAATTGAAGGTGAAATATGAAGTACATTTTGATACCAAAAGAAATACCAATTGAAATCAATACATAAGCTTGTAAAGATACCAATTAACATTTAGAATTAAGTCAAGTTCAGCATAAACATTTTGTGCTTTAAAAAAAAGTTTAAAGATATTATAAAATAAGCACAATCAAAATCATATATATATATATGTATGAAATGAAATATCAATTAAAAAATTTGAAGCATACATATATAAGAAAACAAATATGAGTATGCAAGAATGAAACAACATGAAGATCAAGTGTATAACTCATATCTTCCACCCTTATCATGCACAAGATAAAAGAAATAATTATTATGGCACACAAGGCATAGTCGCCTAACCAGTAGCCCTTTAAGGGTAGAAGCTTTCAAAAAATAAGATTTAAAAATATTATCATAGTTGAAAACACTATCAAGTGAAGAATAAATAACTAGTTTAAAATAATTTTTAAAAAACTAGTTAAGGATCCTTCAAAATATGAAACCAAATCAGGTATTCCATGAAACATTTATATTATACAAGAGTTGACACTCAAAATCTATAAAGCTCATAAATGCTCATAAAAATAATGTCATGAGTAAACAAAAATGATGTGAGTACACAAGAATCATGTAAGTGACAAATTCATGAAAATGAACAGTAAAGTTCAAAACACAAAACTAGTATCAAATTCTTTTTTCCAAAAACATAATATATCATATAACTTGTGCTAGAGTCAACAAAATTAGGATACATAATGTACAATCAAATATAAAATGAGTACACAAATAAATAGAGCATGTGAGGCATATATCTCAAAAATTATACATGTATAGCACAAGTTTTAATAGCATATACATATGAACATATGATATAGACATTTAAATCAATATATGCTTTAACTAAAGCATATAAAAACATGAATCAACCAAAAGGAATAGGCATGTAAATCTATTGAAAAGTTTTTCAAAAATACATGAAAGTTTAGGCAACCAATCAACTCAACTATAAGCACAAAACATCATATGATAAAGTTTAGGTTACTTACGCTAGCATATCAAATATTTTTAAAGAGGACGAAGAAATGGTTACAAAAACTGATGTAGCCAATTCATTTCTCTAAAACAAGAAGTGGTCCTCCCACCATACTTCCTTGATAGCGATGCATCAAATGTGTTTGTCCTTAAGTTCCAAATGCATTCACCACCAAGACACCAAAGCTCTCACGTCTTGTGAGAGCCCACACCTACATCAAACATAAGTGGTGAGGATTTTGGTACCCATATTTTCTTTTTGGGTCCATGGGGGTTAGTATTATAAGGAACCCAAATATTTTTATTAGCAAAATTTAAATGATTTATTCTATTCAAATAAAATTTTGCAAGATGGCCTTTACGTCTACAATGTGTACATGTGTGCACATTAGCATGTGTGTGTGTGTGTGTGTGTGGTGTGAGTGTGATCATTGTGTGCATGTGTATGCCATAAGGTATGTGCATGAATGTGTGAAACTTGTTTCTTACGTAACATAAATTCTAATTTATTGTGATTAAATGCACATTGGCTCAAAGTAGAGCCTAAACAATCAATTTTCTTTTGCAAAGTATGAATCTCATTTTTATCAATAGGTGGTGCAACATTATTAGTATGAGAAACATGGGAGGAATCAATATTATTTTTCTTTTTAGAAATTTTTTCTTTTTCTTTAAAATAATTTTTTTCAAAGAGTCTTTTTGTTTTAAAACAACTTTCTTTTCTTTTTTCACCAAAATATTTTATTCTTCAAACATTTATTTTCTTTTGAAACAATTTCAAATTTATTTTTAAAAGAGTCTTTTTTCTTTTAAAATGGAATCATTTTTATTTTATAATCTTTCATTTTTCATTTTAAGCAAATCATATTTTCAAGAAGTTGTTGACAAAATAAAGCAAGCTCATCATATAGCATGTCAACATCTTCATCAAGCTCATATTCAGAGTTTAACTCAAGGGGTTCATCCCCTTGGATCATGTAGCACATGTTGGAAGAATGACTTCCATCCTCCGAGTCACTCTCTTTTTCTTTTGGCATTTGTTCCCCAAGAGAGCAAAGAGTGTTCCAAGCTACAAAAGCTGATTCAATGTTGACACCCTAGATAAACAATCACATTTAGGGTACTCTTTATGGCAAGGATGGCTTTTGTGGTAGCCTCAAAATGTTTGCCATTAATAAAATATGAATCCTCAAATTTACAAAATAGACATGAATTCCTAAGGCCTTAAGAGACATAGACATCTTAACTTTCCAATTTTGAAAGTCAAGAATGTCAAACAAGAGAGGTATCATGAAATCCATGTGTGTGTAAACAAATATTATGATTATCTAAAATGGGATCTTTAATTCAACGTTGTTGACCCAAATTGAGAGCACCAAGCTCTGATACCAATTGTTAGTCACCTAGAGGGGGTGAATAGGTGACTACCTAATCTAATGCAAAACAAATGCATAATTAAAAAATAATTATGCAAAGTAAATAAACACACTTTGTATACTCAAAGAGTGAAGCCAAATTCTCGGTGAAGGGCTCTGGACTTCTCCTCAAGATTCCTCTAGACTAAGAGTTGAGGTGCTACTTTAGCTCTCTTGGTTTGATACAAGAATGCACACAAGCACAATGACAATATCAAGTATGTAAGGATATGATCGATACAAGAGCTTGCAAGATATTAAAACAACTCAAGCATGCATATTAATAATGCACAAGTATATCAAGCATGTGAGAATGTAAGCAATAAAAGTATGCAAGATATATAAACACAAGTAAGAGAGGGAGAGATAAGCAATCACAAATATGGAAGATTTGTTTCAAGGTTCGAGCCACTTGCTCTATGTCCCCGCCTTCACTACTATGAAGAATTTTTACTATAATCGATCTTGCAAGATCACTCAGTGCCGCAACACTTGCAACGAGCTCCCTTAAGAACTTTTCGACTAGCAAGTCCTCACTTGTTCCCACAAGAATAACAAACGCGAACCCGCAAGATCGCTGAGGCCGCAACCTCTATAACTCCTCCAAATACAAAGGTGGAACACTTGGTGATCACTTCTCTAAATCACCAACAAATACTCTCACAAACAAGGATCCTATAGAGGATAGATATAGTAATAGATAGCTGAAGCTTGTGTGAGAAAACAAGATAGATATGGAGATAAAAAAACTCAAAGAAAAGCTTTTGAAAACTTAAGAGAATCACTCTTGATAAACTTTCTTTTGATATGGAAAGAAAGATCTAAAAACTTATTGGGACAACTCTATTGAAGATGAAAAAGTAAACTTTTAAAAAACTTGTTCAAAACTCACGCAAAACCCCATATTTATAGGTCAAGAAAACTAGCCATTATGGTTCAAAAACTGCCAAAATGGCCTGTCGGTCGACTACCCAGATGAGCGACTAACGGTCAAAATTTCGACTATTGGAGTCTGGCGGTCGACCGAGTGGTCGACCGACCACAGACCCAAACTGTGCATTAGGTCAACTTCAAGCAAAGTTTTGAGGCCTAAAATGTTAGAATATAAAAATAAAAGAAAACTTTGTAGATCTTTAAGTTTTCTTTCTATTGCAACTTAAATCAAATCAATATCATTTCGACATAAAATGTTATCAACAAAATACTGAAAGATATCAAATGAAAATCTGTAAACTATTTTCAAAACAAAAACAATATCAACCCAATATTTGACATCTTTAATATTTGAATCAGAAAATGACTATTGAAAAAGAAATATAGCCTTGAAAGTTATATTTGAAATTCTATTTAAAATATATTAATTGAATATAAGAATAAAACATTATGGCAAAATTACTGAAAGGGTGTTGAGCAAATCAGTAGAACAATCGGCCGCCCGGTCAACCTAGAAAACCCGAGAGCTCTGCAGAAGCAGTCGATCGACTGATCGATCGGCCAATCTCTAGTGCGGTCGACCGGTCAGTCGACTGAGCTCAAGTCATATAGGCTTGTGCATGTCATGTGCACGTCAGTCGACCGAGCCTTGTTTCGTCGACCGCCAGCAGCCCAAAAAATAGTTTTAACAACTTTTAAAATACATCTTAAATTCCATAAAATCTCCATAAAATCTACAAAAATAAGTGAACTATTTTTGAGGCGTAAAATTTAAAACTTAAATCAAAATCAGCATTTTTTAAAAACTATTTAACATGAAAGTTATAAAATATTATTTTTGTGTGTGTGTATGAGTTTGAGTAATCCACAACTAATCTATCCTTTACAATTTATCCTAAAATAAAAATCTTAAATATATAAACTCAGACTCAAGTCTTCTTAAAAATTCTCTTGAAAATCTTCTTCTCCATCTTAACTTGATCCAAACTTAATCCATGAGCTAGACTCCTTTTTGAGTACTTGATGTGATCTTGATGTGCGAGCTCTTGAATCAACAAGTGATAGCTTTAAAGCTTAACTTCGAATCATTTGTTCAAGTTAAACACCAACTAACATCTTGATTGAATATCTGAAACTTAATAAACATAAGAACATTAGTACTATAACTACATAAGTTAATCATCATCAAAACTAGAGTAATGGGCTTTTAGGCCAACAAATATAAGGGTCATCAAAATTAAGATATGCATACATAGCTAAATAATATTTGAGAACACAAAAGATATGAATCAATTTTGTATAAAATCATGAGTGTATCTCAAAGAGTATAAATGTATATCACAAGTTCTAATAAGTATTACATTTAACAAGTAGCCCTAAACATATGAAACATGATATGCTAAAATTATCTAATTAATAAGCATATATATATATATTATATATATATATATTATATATATATATATATATATATATATATATATATATATATATATATATATATAAGCATAACATAGAGGACAATGATAGTTACCAAACCAAAAGAACTAGTCTCCATTTCTCCAAAAGCATGATGATCCTCCTACCAAACTCCTTGATAGTGTTTGTATTTATAGTTGTGTCCGTTAAGCTCCAATGCTTCCACCAATAAGGCACCAAGTCTCTCATGTCTTGTGAGAGCCCACAACTACATCAAAAATAATAGGAGTGAATTTTGATACTCAAACTTTTTGGCTCCTTGGTAGTTAGTACTTCTTCTAACCCAAACATTCTTACTTGAAAAATTAGAAATATCTAATCTATCTGATCGGTCACTGATACTTCATATTTATTATCACATTCTTATACTTATTATATAATAAACTCTATTTTTAATCTTATTTATTGTCAAATTTATATGCAGACCCATTACTAAAGGAGAGGAAGAGAAAAGAGCCCAAAACCTATTAAAATTCTGATTTAATTTAGAATTTATTCAAATCAAAGATCAAGGCAGATCAGGGCAAATTAGAGAAGATAAAACCAGTTGAACAAGCGATTAAAATAATACTTCACAAATCAATTAGTTAAAGCTGAAGATTAAAGGAGGTTTTGTCAAATTCAGGACCTAAAACTACATAACTAGTAAGAGATAAAAGCATATCACGAAATCAGTGAGCATCACCCCCAGGGTGTGGCCACTTGGCCACACCCTGGCCGCGAAAACGCGGCCAAAGGCCGCATTTTCGCGGCTTTGTTATTTCAGTTGGGAGAGCGTTTGCTCCTACTATCTTCGTACGCTCTCCCTCATTTAGTTTTTGCCTATAAATACTGGATTTTCAGAGATAACAGAAAATGATCAAGCAGCGATAGATTCTTAGGCCAGTTTTTCATTCTTTTTAGTATAGATTTTTATTTTTCTTTTCATATAATTTTCAGTTTTCATTTATGTAATTCAGAGGTGATCAGATATTCATAGGAGAATGAGAGTGAAGCCTGTGCTGAGAGTGAGACCAGTGTAAGTTATTCTTCTCTTCTCTTATTATTATCGTATTGAATCTAAAGTACATTTTTTATGTTCTTCTTTGTTCTTGTATTCTTCTTCTTCTTTTCTACTTCTCTCCTTTTGGTACCAAGTGCAATCCACGTGAGTCTTATAACATCAAAAGAGTCTTGCTTTTGTGAGTACCACCGATAGCTTATGATGATGGATTTTAGTCTCAGTCTGTATCATTTCATACTCGTATCATCTTGATGATATAATGTGAAAGAGACGAGAATCAACTCTAATGGGCTATGCACTAATTGCCTCCAGTTTAAGGTAACATCGTCGCCACAAATTCAAGTAAGCATTTGGCCATAGGAGGTAAGTTTTTTTTTTAGGTTTTCTTCTTTTCTTTTTTTTAACTTTTAGTTTAGATCACTAACACTATAATCTCCCAACTCTTTTATTACTCTTTTTAATTTCTTTGTATAAATCCATTTTTCATTTTCTTCACCTTCTCAATCTACCACTTTCTTCATAACTTAACTGTAACTTATTTTTCTTTTTCTTTTCAAGAACTAAAAGAAGATCTTCAACCATTAATTATAACTTAAAGAGAACTTACTCAAAAGCTTCCATCGCTAGTCCCTTCTTGTGGATCACGACCAACATGACCACTTGCTATAGCAGTAATATTGAACACTTGCACATTTTATTTTATATTTCTGAAATTTTATATTTTGTATGCAGGTTCCAACTCAATCAAATTTTGGCGCCGTTGTCGGGGAGGGATGCTAAGTAATTCTCTTTTTAAGTTCACATTTTTTTTAACTTTCTTCTCTGTTCTTGGTGTGCAGTAATAAATATCATGAAATTTTTGGTGTAGTGAACATATAAGTGGCCCTGGACTCTGCTAAAGAAAGTAGAGCCCAGAAGCCCTCAGATTTGCTACATTTCAGGGGCAATCTGAGTGAATTACTAATCTGTATTTTTGCAGGTTGACTGAATTGCAAAGCTAAATTTTTTGAAACTATTTATTATCTTGATTAACTCGCAGTACATACTTTCTAACCTCAATAGTAAATTAATGTTTGATAGATGTTAAAACTGGTTTAGACTTTGCATTTAGGCACATGTCTAATTCGTTTACATTTTACATTACTGTTGAAGAGTGCTGGAGTAAAGGTACGTGTGCATAGCATATAATATAGGAACACTTTTAAATTGTTTACATTGCTTAAGTGTTGCTTTTCATGCACACATTGCACTAAATTGATTTAAGGGCTTGTCCTATAAACAAGATAAGGTAGGAAAGTTATTACCCTCTCTTAGCCCACAAACAATCTCCTCACTCACTAACCCAAGCCTAACTAAAACTGAGTAGACATTGACCCTAGGGACATCTCGAACTCATATAGGAGACTTAACTAAGGGGGAAGTTGATTAGAATTTGACTCTTGTCAAATCAGTATCTAAGGTTAGGGATTGAGAGGCGAAACCCTGAAGGCTAGTGGTTTGGCTTAATTAGGCCCGTTGCTTTAAGCATGGATACCTCCCACCAATCTTGCTCAAACCTGGCCGATTAACTTGTGATCAGATTCGGTAATATACCCCCGTGGACAGTCTAACCAGTTAGGAGTCATCTAGGTCTAAGGTTTATCCAAACTTAGGTTAGATTTTTTTTCATTTTATTTTTTTATTTATTTATTTTTCTTTTTTTGAGTTTGACATTTCTTGTGTGATATGGCTTATAACAATAATTTTTCCAATTTTAATGGTAATCCATGTTACACTCCGACCTCTTTTTCAGATATTACCAACCCGGCATATCATAACTTTAACCAACCTAGTATGCCGGATTGGTCTTTTTTTAATCAATACATGCCCCAGTCCCAATACTATGAACAAGACTGGAATAATCATCATTACTCTTCACAAAGTCAATGGGGATACAACTCTCTCGAGTCATATTGTTAACCACCTTACCAGCATCCAGCTTCATATACTCCTTCTCCCGAACAACCATTAGAAGAATCAATTGACTGGGAAAAGAGGATGAAGCCTTAGATAAGCGTGAGCGATGAATTCAAATTTTAAAAGACTCAAAATCTCATCAAAATTTTCAAATCACAAATCCTTACTCTATTTTTCAAGAAGAACGTACCAACTTAGAAAAGAATATGAAATTCATGATTCAATTCGAAAGTGATCCACTCGATATGATAGAAGCAAAACTTAGTAGATTAAAAACATGCGTAGGAATAAGAAACTCTCCCTACCCAATCTATGACTATTCCTAGCACTTCTAGCCATATTGATGAAAATCATGAATCATGGTTTCTTGAAGACTTTGACCAAAATTCAATTTCATCACAAAATCTTGAACTTGACCAATATCAACCCATTAACAAATTGACAAGTTTTCATTTTAATGACATTGAACTTGATTATGAATGTGAACCCGATCCCCAACTTTGTGATTCATCTCCCATCTTCGAATCTATGTTGACTCCAGTATTCTTACCCTATTTGGACCAAATTCTCGAGCCAACATTTATTCCCGTGCCCATAAATCTAGAAATTAAAATACCAATTTTGGATAGTCACATTCTATTGATGGGAAAGAATGTGAATTTTAATTCTTGGATTTAGACTCAACTCTTGAATCAAAACTAACTCTCAAACCCAAAGTTAATTTTCCTGAGTAAGTCTTGGTTCCTGAACCTATCATTTTTGAGCCCAAGTCAACCATTCCACCAAGTCACATTCTTTTGTTAGACATAAATATAGACCAGGATGACTCCGTGATGATTTTTCAAGACTGGTCATGTATAGGGAATAAGTTTCATGATAAGATCTTTTATGATCCTATTCATATTGGGGACTGTAAATATGTAAATAGAAAAGATGTCAATAAAGGTGGGTTCTGTGCCTACCACATTATCTTGATTGGGTAGCAACGCTTGACCCAATCAGACTACCACCGGAACCACCACCTTAAGATAATATTTTCCTTCCCTTTCTTCTTTTTTATGCATCTATACATTAATTCATACATTGAGGACAATACATGAGATAGGTGTAGGGGAGGTATCTAACATAACTTAGGTTTTCTTTTATTATTAAAAAAATTATTAACTTTTTTTTACTTTTAAAAAACTTTTTGAAAATAGAAACAATATTTTGACATATTTTTTGTAAGAAATTAAGTCAATTTTAAGAAATAGAAGAATCATAATTAGGATTTATTATACTTGATCAAAATAAGATTATTTTTTTGATTTTCTAGGTTAGAAGAAAATTTAGAAAAGTAATTTAGTCTTGATTTTTATCTTGATGATATATGCATGCTTTATACACTTACACACTTAGGGTTCAAAAATAAAGATTCTTATGCCTTGTTAAAAAAAAAGAAAAAGATATAATATGTCAAAAATCCTCTGATTAAGCTGGTTATTGTGCCTTATAAAGCATAAGTATTCACGCTTAAAAGCGGTTCATATAATAAAATTCTTAAATCTGTGGCCTTGTTTGCTCGAATCCTTAAGTCATTAAGGTATTTTCTGAAAATCACCTAGAGGGGGGGTGAATAGGTGATTATGCTAATCTAATGAACTCAATGCGAAATTTAAAAAACTTAATGCAATACACTCAAGTGCAATCAACAAATGATGCACACACAACCAAGCCAAGCAATTATGAATGCACAATATGAATAGTTGCAAGTCACAAAGTAAAGAGAGAGATAGAGAGAGTCAATGGATCAAGCGCAAACAACAAGATATGTTTCGAAGTTCGAGCACCCAGCTCTACATCCCCGCCTTCGACACACGAATGATTTCTAATCCACTAGCTAGTCCACAAAGAACTCTCACAAGGAGTACCCAACTCCTCTCTTTACAACCACAACCTCCTCCTTGAGGCAAGCTCCAATCCAACAAACAATCACCTCACAACTTGAGGGATTAGCACAAAGCAAACAAGGATCACCTCAACACTTGAGGGATACAACCCAAGGCACAAAGCCAAGCAAAGATTGGGTTTTTAACTTGGTGGTCTAAACAACAACCACAAACATTTCTTTCTCCCACACAAAGATCTTATAGAAGAGATAGTAGATTTTAGCTCAAGAGTGGACAAAACCAATGGATGGAATCAAAATCACACAAGAAAATTCTTGGGAAAAACTGAAACCAAGATATAGAAGATGAATCAAAACTCTTTTTCCCAAAAACCCTTTTCTTTGGTTTTTCAAACCCTAGCAAAAACTCCAAATAGATTGTTCAATATGAGTTCAAAAACTTCTTTTGATTGCTGTGAAACACCAGAGAGTAGGGAAAAATTCGCACAAAAATTCTTAGAGAAAAACTCTTTCAATGGGGTATTTATAGCCCCCAGAAAGATGTAGCCGTTGGCAGCAGAAAATGCCAGAAATACACTGCCGGTCGACCGGCCGTCGACCGTCCAACGGTCAAATTCTGCCCGTTGACAGCTACCGGTCGACCGCCCCGTTGACCCAAACAAACAGAGAGCTCTGCTCTCAGACCCGGACGGTCGACCGTCCCGTGTCTGCCAATCGTGCACAGACCTGTGCACGTCGGTCGACCGACCGGTCGGTCGACTTCAGCCAAGTCGACTTGGTCAGAAGACTAGTCGACTGGTTGAAGCCTGGAACAGAAAACTGAGTCAGAAAAATAGTTTAAAAATTCTTTTATCTTTTCTAAAAATCACCAAAAATAGTTTTATCATTTTGCATTGATATATAAACATGTGGTAAAAAGTTTAGCTCAAATATCAATCAATATGAACTATTTTGTGTCTTATCATTTTTACCAAAAACCAAAACTGTATTTTTCTAAAACTTGGATTTTGAATAGAAATTACGTTTGTCCAAATACAAAAACATGATATTTAAACACTTTGAGGCATGATGCATATGGATAGAAATCCAATATACATGAAACATATATATATCATAGTTTTTGACATTAATTCCAAAATATGTTTGTTAAAAATACCAAAACATAAAACACATGAATAGGTATATCAAAGTAAGTTTGTGTAAGTAGTTGAAGCACGTATGTATATAGAACAAATCATATATACATTAAACCATGTAAACTTGTTTTGATCTATCTATTCATGAAAACCAAGATCGGTTAAACCTAAAATCGAAAAACCGAAAATCAATATTCAAAACATGAAACGTGTGTGTTATGAACTTGAGCATTATCATACTATTCTAATCTTTACAATTTGGATCTAAACACAAACTAAACTATGGTACCGAAGTCTTCTTGTAGAGCGCAATCTCCAAGCCGACTCGATCCAAAAACTCTTTGATCCACCGAGCAAGTGCTATATATGATCTTTGACGTTCGGGCTCTTGAATCAATATGTGAAAGCTTTCAAATCATCTTGTTGAAGCTAATCACCTACTAATAACTTGATTAATGATCTGAAACTAAAATCACAAGATTATTAGTACACATAACTACATGAGTTAATTATCATCAAAACTAGAGTGGAAGGCCTTTGGGCCAACAATCTCCCCCTTTTTTGATGATAACAAAACTCATGGAGTTATATATGCATGGATTAAAGTTAAGCTTCAAAGAAGCTCCCCTTTAACTCATGCATAAACAAATAACATTAAATATGCAATGAATATCAAACATGAAACATGAAACATGCATATCTATGCATAAACAATAAAAGGTTCTAGATACCAATGAAATGTTTAAAACAAAACATGCTCTAGAAACCAATTACAAAACATGCTCTAGATATCAATTAAAATCAAACTAAATTAAACTTAATATATGCAAAATATAAACATGCATATATAAACTCAAGATCTTTCTCCCCCTTTTTGTCAATCATCAACAAAGGGGTAAAAACAAAAACAAAACAAAATCTTCTCCTCTTTTTAATACAAAGAATCAATCTTAAATAAGGGGTAAAAGCAAAACCAAATCAATAAATTTTTCTCCTCTTTTTGTTCGAAACAACGAATCAATAAAAATAATATTTTTCCTTTTTGTCTAAAACAAAAACAAAGCCAATTAGGGGTGACAATCAATTAAGGTACCAATTGAAAATATGTCAAAGAATAGTATTTTGATACCAATTGAAAGGACAAACAAAAATTATTGATACCAATTTAAGCAAAAACACATGAAAAATCTTGATACCAATTGAAATTAAACATAATAAATTTTGAATGTCTAAACACAAAAATTTTGATACCAATTGTAAATAATTTACATTTTGAACATATGATACCAATTTGAAATTTTCAATCATAAAGTAAGGGAGTGGGAATCAAATACCAATTGAAAGACAAAATCAAATTTTCTCCCCCTTTATGAAATACAAACTAAAACAATGCTTAGGCTTGATACCAATTTAAAAGTAACCAATTGAAACAAAATTGAAGCTCAAGCACAAGCATAATCAAGATTTTGTGCTTAAAGATATAGAGATATAATAAGCACAATAAAACATATATATGTATGAAAAATAGATACCAATATAAATTGATATTCTTTGAAATGAAGCATACATACATACAAACACATATGAGTATACAAGAAATGTCAAGATTGATACCAATTGAAAGAATTCAATGATACCATTGAAATAACAATAATATCAAATGTATATCTCATATAACTACCTCCCAATCTTGGTTCAAGTTTTTAAATGATTTTCATTTTAAGGCATTCATGAACATGATCTCCCATCCAACCTCCCATAGGAGGTAGGGTTTTCAAAAATAGATTTAAAAATATAATATGTTTGAAAATCTCTACCATAGTGAAGAATACGAACTAGTTATAGGAAAAAAAACTTTTAAAACTAGTACGAAATCCTTCAAGCAAGGAATAAAACAAAATTATTTTTCATGAAACACATGTAAATCACATGATCACTAACACTCAAAGTCCATATAGCTCATATCATAGTCTCATGAAAATAAATCATGAGTAAACTAATAAAGTGAGTGTACAAGTAAAATGTGACACATATCAACATGAAATATTCAATTAAGCTCATATGAAATTTCTTGAAAACATGAAAACATGAAATTCATCTAAGATGTGAAATCACCAATTGAAATCATCTTAAAAACATGAAATTCATTATAAATGTGAAATCACCTAGCAAACATAAAATTCATCCAAACGATTTAAACTTCAAGGCATATGTATGTCATGTACAAGCTAAAGTATACATACATATCCTAAACATAATGAGTCTACAAGGGTATATGCATGAAGGCACATGGCTCAAGAATGTATATGTATAAATGATAGTTTGGACAAGATGGACATATACATGAGTTAAAACAAAATAAGTAAAATAATGAATACAAGTCAAATGCAAGAATCATCAAAACTAGACTATACTAGTACATCAAGTGAATACAAATAAGCGTTCAAGCACAAATATATATAATGGTCTATTTGTAGCTCACTAGTGTACAAGTATAAATCCTAGTCTTAATGAAAACTTATCATTCAAGCAAGTAGTCAAAACATGAAGCATAAAACGGGAATCATAACCCAACATGATAAACATAATAATCAAAACATGAATTATTAAAACAAAAAATCATAGTCAACCATATGATTAGCATGACAAAGACATGTGCATTAGATCTATGATTAACATGATAGTTAAAACATAAAGAGAACACAAAATATGGGACCATACTAAACATGGGTGTCTCAACAACTAATCATGTAAAGCATAAGTCAAATAAACATGGCAAATATCATACTAATCATGAAATAATAAACATGCTTCAACAAAACGAAAATCATAAACATCCACATGATCATTATGCATATGCATGTGCATTAGATCTAGGGCATACATGTTAGTTTAAACAAGGTGAGAACACTAAATATAGATCCATATAAAACATGGGTGTCCAAGTAACTAAACATGTATAATACTAATCTAATGAACATGACATAAGCATAATGAACAATAAAACCAACATGCTATGAATAGATGAACATGAAAATCATGCAAATAAAAATGGGAGTTAGAGAATGATACCAAAACCGATGAAGATGCATCTCTAGTTCTCCAAACCACGGTGGTCCTCCCACCAAATCCCCTTGAGAGTGAAGCATCCAAATGGTTCTCTTTTTAAGCTTAGAATGCATCCACCTCAAGGCACCAATACCCTCACGTGATGCGAGAGCTCCCACCTACATCAAAAGTCAAGGAGGTGGTTTTTGGTACCCACTTTCTATTGGGTCCATAGGGGTTAGTATCTTTCCTAACCCAAACAAGATTATTTGCTAATTTTTCAACATGTAGGCGATCATAACAAAATCTAGCAAGATGACCTTTTCGGCCACAATGTGTACATGTGTACACATGAGCATACGTGTGATGGTGGTGACCGTGGAAAGCATGTGTATGCCGTGTAGGTATGCATGCAAAGATGGTCCTTGTTTCTTGCGAACCAGGTTTTCAAACGTGAATGATTCAATGTGCATTGGCTCAAAGTGGAGCCCAAACATTTAACACTTTTTTTCAAAACATTTATATCATTTTCAATAGTGGAAGATAAAGTGGAGCATGCAATAGGTGTGCTAGAAGAAGAAGAAGCTATACTAGCATGGCACACATGAGAATCAATTTCAATTTTCAAAGATTCATTTTTCTTTAAAACTAAATCCAATTCTTTTATAATGAAATCAATTTCATTTTTTCAAAACAAGGTTATCTTTAAAACAAAATTCAATTTAGAAGATAAAACCTCATTGTTTTTCATAACATCATTACAATCATTTTTGTTTTTCAAAACATCAATTTCATTACAATTTGTTGATCGAGTTTTGCCTGCACGCAAAAATAAATATTAGATTTAAAACAAGATGTGCGAGGTGCTCAATACTAATCCGCTGTAGTAAGGCTATGCGGGTCGTGATCCTCAGGGAAGGACTGCGATGGAAGCGTTAAGCAAGTTATCTCCTTTTTTTTTAGTTATTAATACGAGAATATTAGTTTATGTTAGAAAGAAGGTGGTATTTATAATGAATCGGAAAAGAAAGAATTGGGAGATAGTGATTTAATCTACAAAAATAGAATAAAAGAAAAGAAAAGAAAACTAACCTTGGTTGGAGAAATATGTGAAACCTAACACTTTCTACCTTATTTCGGAGGCGTTGAACGCATAAACCATGGGATCAATCTCAGTCCGCTGTTCGCATTAGATCATCAAGCCTTGGGCAAGTATGAATTGATACGCCTCGAGGAGGAGAACATCTTCATGGAATATCGTTGGCACCACCAAAATTTGTTATACTTGTGGTTCGGTAATCGCTTGCATGCTCATCAAGATCAACAGAAATAAAGTAAAAAGAAAAAGAAAACAAAAAGAAAAGTAAAGCAATGACATAAATAAAATAAAAATTACCTTCATTACTTGATACAATGGAGAAGAGAAGCATACATCAGTGTCACCCTCAACATAGCCATCTCCCTCTCTTGAAAATAAAAGAAAATCTAACTAGAAGAAAGAAAACCCTAAAACCCTAACTTTGGCCCTTTGCTGGACGCTGGATTTTTCTGTGTGTTCTCTGTGTTGCATCTGCAGGGGTATTTATAGGTGCAGAAGGAGGTAGAGTCCCGTACAACTCTCCCAAAAATCTTATCTCCAGACTTGTGGCACTTATCCATAGAAGTTCAAATCAAATCTGTCCTGCAATTTATTATCCAATTGATCGCCGAAATTGGCTTATCTACAGACTGAATTGGAAAGTTTGATCAACATAAGAGTTGTAGGGCTTCAAGTCTCTTTCTGGAGCATTTTGAATCATCGGATTTGCTTATCTGTAGCAAAATTTATGATCT